>LMYD01000323.1:0-23878 GCA_001630595.1 Pseudogymnoascus sp. BL308 | reverse complement strand
CGGTTGCGAAGAGGCCGGGGAGTTCGATGGCGGGGGGTGGAGGGAATAGGAGGTCGAGTCTGCTGCCGCAGCCGAGGGGGAGGGAGGGGGCGGGGAGTAGAGCCGGGAGGGAGAGTCCGGCTGTTGCGGGGGCGAGGGCGGCGATGGGGAGGGAGGGGAGTGTGGGGGGGGATAATAAGCCGAAGTGGAGAGGGTAGAGGGGATCACTCTCCCGTCCATGGCCCGTCGATTATGCTCGACTATACCTTGGTGAGGGACTGGAGGGGCGTGTTTCCAGAAACACAAGATCGACAGAGATGGGGGAAGTGGAATGCCCCTCGTTGATCGCTTGTGCATGTTTAACTGTTTGTTGTCGTTGTCGTTGTCGTCGTTGTCGTTTGATACCACTTTGATCTGGATTTTTGTTACTTTTTTAGCGATCGTTTTGAGGGGCTTGCTTGCCGGCTGCGGGGGTGCTGGCTGGGGCTTGATACATGGTTGGGTGGGGGCTGGATCAATGGGGGGGAGGTGTGTATGATAGAATGAGACTGGACTGGATTGGGCGGGGATGTGAGTTGATGGAATGAGGTGGGGGGATAAGTGTACGAAAGAAGAATGGGTGATAAGATGAGATGAGAGAGAATTGAGACTGTGAGCTTTTGTGTTGAAGTTTGTGCTGTGATGTGCTTCCACTGTGATGTGCTTCCGTTGTTTGATGCGTTGGGTTTGTGGCTGTTGATATGATATGTCTACGTCTGTTGGTGACTGCGTGTGTGCATGCATGAGTAACAGTGGTGTGACTGAAATGCTTGGGAGTTTATTTTTGTTTGTTTTTAGTATATTTCTTCGTGGCCACTTATATTATATTGCTATTCTATTTGTCTAAGTGCTGAGTTATGCCTAGCTAATGTCTATCCATGACTGCACAAAAGCATCAGTGATGCATTATAAGTATTAAGACTGAGCATTTATTCCTACTCTCTTTTTTCCGTCTGTGACTACACTGTTGCTAGCCAGTTTGGCTATGATCATCCGCACCACTGTTGTGTTGAGCATCCAAGGCACACCCACGTCTACAATTGTGACAAGATGTGAGCAAGCAGCTATTTGGATTACTTGGGCTTTAGTCTTGTTATCTCTTGACCCTCTATTACCACCTACCTTGCTGTGCTTGACTCCTGTATTTGTGACTGCCAAACCAGACCGTCCATGTTAGTCTACCCCTGTCGTATGATTCTCCCAACTAGTCCGCACCATCATAATCATCCGGTCCAAGCCATGGTGACAGCCCCCTAAAGAAATCATGCCATCCATAATAGGAAGGGGCAACCATCCAGGAACATTGAGGTACTGTCCCTGTGATCCCTAGTTTCCCCATCATCAACAGAAGGAAGGAGCGACCAGGCCTTCCTCCCCTCCTTCCCATAGTATCCCATCCACCCACCACTAGCTCTGAGAACTTATCTATCCCTCTAAGCCTCGATACCGGAGTAAGGGCCAATATTTTGCCGATCCGCTTCGCTTCGCCTGTTCTTTGTGTTGGTGAATATGTCGTCGTCGCCAGCTTCTTCGGCAACCTTTCTGCTTCTGTAAACGGCGCCAGTCACAACACTTTTGCATATCTGCAACAACCAGCCTTGCAACCTTGCTCCTTGTGGGCTGGGGGCTTTGAATAGAATCACATCTTCCTACTCTTTGATTGGGGACGCGACAGAGGAGTTTTATAGCCTTGATGAGTTGCATTATCCCCTGTTTGTTCTTGATCGAATGTGAATTCTATCAACCACCTTCCTTCTCCTTTCACTTCTGCAAACCAGAGAAAAGGAATAAAGAGGAGTTGGAAGAAATAAAGACCAGAGAAACCTTTATACTCCTTCTCTTGTTTCGTTCATCCTCTGTGGTGGCCTAGTGTCTTGGCTGACCAGGAGCCTCTTTCACAGCTTGACCTTCAGCAACAGAAACTTTCCTCGCTTGAGGATCCTCAGAGATCGGATATCTTGAGCTATAACACTTTAAAGGTATGAGAACCCTAATGGCCTCTTTCTTTTGGATTTTGCTGATCTCTTTTCACAGTTTGCTCTTTGCTACTTGCCAAAGGGTCTTCTCACTTGAGGGTAGTGAGAGATCGGAAACATTTTCTCCCTGTTCCATGCAACAACCAAGGCTCGAAATATCTTTGCTGGATATATATCAGCTTTCTTTGGTCGGTATACGTGCAAGCCGGCCACCCACATATATCTTGTTTGATACCGCTGTCGAAGCTAGTCTGCTTCAGTCATAAAGAACTTGCTCACAAAGGTGTGATAAGTTGAGACTGTGACAAAATGAGACTCTCCACGTACTTTGCGGAAGAAGGGGAGGTGTTCATATTCAACCTGGGCCATGACTCTGTACGTATCTCAACATGTTATATGCACTGGATGTTCCCTCCATGCTAACTGAGGCAGATTCAGGAAATCCTTCTAGGCGACTATGTGATCGTCTATGTCGAGAGCGTTGCTGGCCCCAACTTGCCTAAGGACATCATTCCGACAACAGATCGGATTGTGAGAATTGTGCCTTTTGGAGAGGAAGTCCAGGATGGGGCTTCCAAGAGCTTCATTAGATTCAACAACCACTTCCGAAACATCCGCGAGCTGGTACTCTACCCGACTAGGAAGAGTGACAATATCTCCCTCGACAACTTGAAATTTCCAGGTCAAAACAGAGCCACCCCGGAAGATCTCTTTATTGATGAAGCTGGGGTGCGCATGGCCACAGGTGAAAGGTCGTGCAGGGTCTTCACCGATTATGATATAGACCCATCGCCCCGAGCGAATGATAGCCGTATGAAGCATCTCTTTACAAAGACGGAGAACATACGCCAGAGGGGCTCCGTAATTTCGTTCGGAATGGTAGTTGATAACACGAAGGAAACTGGCTATGAATTTTGTCAGGTTGAACTCGCTGCCGACGATGGAGAGAGGGTGCTTTTCGTAGCCATCAAGGTCCCGGATGTGAAGAAACTGCCGAGTGCATACCTCAAGAAACAGCCTCAGAATGACGATATGCATGAGCTTGCCGCCCAAAACTTTGCTGGAATTGACAGTGACCACTTCATCATCAAGGAATACGGAAAGCTCGAGGACTATCCCAGTGGCAACTTCGCCCCAATGGGCCACGAGTTTTATAACCTTGATGGCGGGGAGCAGAGAAGCAAGCAGATTTTCCAGGGATATTCACGCCAGGTGGGGAGAGTGTTCATTGAGCCGCCTTATTTCAACATCGGCCTGTTTGAGGAGTGGCGCCAGATGATCCCACCCCAGACTATTGACCAGCATCTGAAGATCATCCATGACTTGTACACGGAGGAGATTCGGCTGGCCACTGCGAATCTGGAAATGCCTAGAGGGAGATCCCATAGCATTCGCACTATTGCCGATAGCATGATGAGCAACAGGTTCATGACAGACAGGAGTGACCGGTTGAGACGCCAGCTGCACATCCTTCGCGATGCGCAGATGTATGTAGCTTTGAGGCGTAAAGATATCGAGCATCAGCGCGTCCGGGAGTACAACTTCTCGGCGAAGATCGGGCCACACCCAAAGGAGGGCAGCAGAGGCAGGGATCGCCGCCCCAGAACCCCAGAAACGAGCACCAGCGGCAGTACGACGCCGACCAATTCTCCCCGTAGGAAGGCAGAGATGGCGAGACTGACTGCTGAGAATGAGGAGCTGACTAGCGAGAATGAGGGGCTGACTAGCGAGAATAAGGAGCTGGCCAACGAGAATAAGGATCTGAAGAATCTTCTCCAGATAGTGGCTGCAGATCCGAGGTTCAACGGTTCTATTATCCCTGCAAAAGCAGATGCCCCGGGCAAGTCTCTCAAAGAAGTGGATGATTTGGTGCATGCTTTTCTCAATTCTATGAAGGGACAATTTGAGACTGTGGGTGCTGATGCTGAAGGTAAAACCAATGCGGAAGCTGACGTTGATGGCAAGGCTGATGCTACCGCTAGTGCCACTGCTGGTGCTTCTGTTGATACTGGTGCTGCTACTGCCACAGATGCAGGTGCCAATGCCGGCTCTAACGCCGGTGATACCATGGATGCTGGTGCTGGTGCTGGTGCTGCCAGGGATACTGGTGCCGGTATTGCCATGAATGGCGGTACTGATGCTTCTATCGATGCTGGTGCTGGTCATCTTATGGACACTAGTCCCAATGATATTGTCACGGATGATGATGGTGCTAATGCGGATTCGGATTCAAGCGACGATGATGATGAAGGAGGTGTAAGATTGACGCCTGCGCCAGTCACCACCGTGCAGAAATCATCACTTTCAGCCATGTCATCCAAGCCACCCACCTTGGATGGCCAATGCGATTTCGAGCCCTCAACTTCTTCTGGGGATAGCTCGTCAATGAAGCGTAGCCAGGGCGAAATCAGCAGAGTGTCACCCAGCTTGAAGGATAATTCACCTGGCAATGATGACGGCAAAATTGAATCCGAAGGGGGAACACCAGACCAGATGCCAAGTCCAAAGAAGCGCAAACTGTCTCCTTCCGAGGACGATTCTTCCAAGGCTGGTAAATCGAGCATTACCAAGTTGACGTAGTTCATGGATTGTTGTTGTTGACGGAAGGTCTTTTATTTCGGGCTATAGGTGGTTGTATTTTCGTGGGGTAGGGGCTCGGGTTTGTTTTTGTTTGCCGTTTGGCATGGTGGAGCTTACTGGACTTTCTTTATTTGTGCTTTCTTAGGCGGCAGATCCTCGAAAGGGGGTTTTGCCGCCCGGCACCGGGAACAGTTTGCTGGCTTTTTATATGCGATTTCTTTTCGGACAGATCCTGGAAGATGGTTTCAGTTGTTCGTCACCTATAGTCTCTGCGCTTTTTTCATACAGTACAAACTCCAAGACGATGATTTCTCACTTGAAAGGCGGCATTCCTGTATTTTTCTGAGGAGGCAGTTTTTAGGATGGGAATTTAATGGAGCTCTTGTGTACGTTACTTTGACTTCACCTTCTGAATAGCAACGAAGGAATACAGATACGGTGCCTTATATAGATCCAGTGCATAAAAACCCAATCTTTAAAGTGTCGTGAAGTAAACGGTGTTATATTAAGATTTAAGATCTTTATTATAGACGCCGTTCTGGTGATCGTCCCACACATGCAAGGGGCCGCACGAAGCCATAACCCACAAGGCTGCGAAAAGTGGTCCGTGCGCACCACCCATTTCCACGAACGAGGCTCGCGACAGCAACGACGGCTACATGTGGGACAAAGGGCGAACCCGCATACCAACCACGACCACACATCCACACTATCTACATTTCTGGACATACTATCCAACGGCTCGAGTAACGATCTCTTTCTAATCGAACCAGAGCGGGTCAATTGGGCTGCTCTGCGGTGTTAAGGGCACATCTTACGAGGGGCGAGTCTACGAAGATGGCGCAGGCGGCTGCTGGGACGGAGAAGGCGCAGACGGCGATTGCGACGGATGCGGATCCGACGAGGGGGATGCCGTATCATGATAAGTTGACGGGGGAGCTGAAGCAGGCGATTATAAAGCGGAGGATGTTGGAGAGGAATATTGTTGGTCCCCCCTCCCCGCTCACCTTCTTTCGATGCGTTGGGTGCTTTTGAAATGGACTTGGGCGCAGTTGATGTGGGAGTTTGGAAGCAGTGGCTAACATATCTGTAGATGGCGCTGGACGAGACGATCTACAAGAAGGAGGGAGAGTACCTCGAGGACACGCCGCATGGGAATGTGTTGACGGGGTTTGATAACTACGTCAAGAACGTAACGAGCAATGCGGTGGGGAGGAGGAAGCAGGGTGTCAGCGAGAACGACAGGGTGTTTTCGCGGAGCAGTGTCAGGCTGGCAGATTTCATGGTATGGACGCACATCCCCCTCGCCGAAGTTCCCGTGGAAAGTGCACTGCTGATGTTCATGCCTTGATAGGATTCTCCCGGCGGACTGTCAACACAGACCACACCTTCTGGGGCGCCAACACCTATTTCGGCTGGCTTTGGAAGGGAGGGGAGTGGGAATGCGACTCCTACGAGCGCTACGGCGCGGGCTGGCGTGAAGAAGAAGCGCGGGAAGGGAGAGGGGGACGATAGTGAGATGGAGGAGAGAGACGGGAAGAAGGCGAGAGCGGGCGCGAGGAAGTAGAGAAGGCTGTGGATGGGATCATATGGCGTATTGGCGATGGGATGGGGCGTTACTGGGTGAGAGGGGTTGGGCCGTATCGGTGGCAACAGAGGGAACTTTCGAGTCTGGGGAAAATGCGGCGTGAGAGCTGCATCTGCAGCGATGGCGTGCACTGATGCACGGGTTTGGATCGTCTCTGCTGCCCCGCCAAGCGCGATGACAAGCTTTGAACGTGGCTGGCAACCAAGAGTCATACTATCAGTCATAACATGTAGCCCCTCATCCCAAGGCCCCCCATCAATCCCATGACGAAGAGAAAAGCTGCTATTCGGGGATATAACCAACCACAAGTCTCATTTTCACGTAGACTATATTTATCAGACATGTACTAATGACAGCCTACTGTCAAAAATCATTACAATGACATTATTTATGTGACTCCTTGCGTCCGATATAAGAAGAAGCTTCCCAGCCGCCTGCCTGAGCTGGAGCCTGGACTAGCGGCTGAATTCAGTTGGTACGTGCTGACGGGCGCAAAATAAAAAGTTTTAATGGGATTTTATATCTCCAGCGGCGAATAGCAAAAACGAACCAAAGAAACAAACGCGCAACAATGAATCTAAAATACAAACTGGCCTTACATATTACAGAATGACTCTGATATTTGCCACCCGTAGTCACAAATGTAATTATAGTTCGTCGTAGTCTGCCCATTAACAGGGGGAGTGAACTTCTTAGCTCGCTTAACCCGATCGCCTCCGTCCCTAGTGCTAGTGGCGCACTTTTTCTGGTGAGGCAAAAAAACTTCATATTAAAGTAACTTCAGCTTGTTCACATCACAACTCACAACTTTCAAAACAACAACACAAACTCCAGAAAACAACCCTACCCTAGATCCCTTCAACTCTCGTCTTTGAGAGTTTTGGAATCTAGCTTTTTCACCCCAACAAGCTCACCAACAAGTCGTAGAGTCTCGCTCTCCGACTTTTTACGCCCCCCACCTTTTCCACCAACACCTTCATCTTTCTAGATTTCAAGCTCAGCTTGAATCTAGAATTCCTCAAGCCCTTTCCGCAAATATGGCTTCCACCGATAAGGGTCTCGAGGAGATCCCAGAGGGTAAGATACCCCCTTGCGCGATACCAGATCGCGATGATCTGTGGTGGTTGAACTGAGGCTGACAACACGGCCAACAGGACAGATCGAGTCCAACTACGATGAGACCGTCGACTCTTTCGATACCATGGACCTCAAGGCCGAGCTCCTCCGTGGTGTCTACGCCTACGGTTTCGAGCGCCCATCTGCTATCCAGCAGCGCGCCATCATGCCAGTCATCAAGGGTAAGGATCACGATGAAATATTTTTCGCCACGACGCGACTAACAACAGAACAGGACACGATGNCCACGACGCGACTAACAACAGAACAGGACACGATGTGATTGCCCAGGCCCAGTCCGGTACCGGAAAGACCGCCACCTTCTCCATCTCCGTCCTCCAGAAGCTTGACCCCAACATCAAGCAGTGCCAGGCCCTCATCCTTGCCCCAACCCGTGAGTTGGCCCAGCAGATCCAGAAGGTCGTTGTCGCCATCGGTGACTTCATGAACATCGAGTGCCACGCCTGTATCGGTGGTACCTCCGTCCGTGATGACATGAAGGCCCTCCAGGAGGGTCCTCAAATCGTTGTCGGAACCCCCGGTCGTGTCCACGACATGATCCAGCGCCGTTTCCTCAAGACCGACTCCATGAAGATGTTCGTTCTTGATGAGGCCGATGAGATGTTGTCGCGCGGTTTCACCGAGCAGATCTACGATATCTTCCAGCTCCTTCCTCAATCAACCCAGGTGGTTCTCCTGTCCGCCACCATGCCCCAGGACGTCCTTGAGGTCACCACCAAGTTCATGCGCGACCCCGTCCGCATCTTGGTCAAGAAGGCCGAGCTTACCCTTGAGGGTATCAAGCAGTTCTACATTGCCGTTGAGAAGGAGGACTGGAAGCTCGACACCCTGTCCGATCTCTACGAGACCGTCACCATCACCCAGGCTGTCATCTTCTGCAACACCCGCCGCAAGGTCGACTGGCTTACCGACAAGCTCACTGCCCGTGATTTCACCGTCTCTGCCATGCACGGAGACATGGACCAGGGTCAGCGTGACCTGATTATGAAGGAGTTCCGTTCCGGTTCGTCCCGTGTCCTGATCGCCACCGACCTTTTGGCCCGTGGTATCGATGTCCAGCAAGTTTCCCTGGTCATCAACTACGATCTGCCCGCCAACCGTGAGAACTACATCCACAGAATCGGTCGTGGTGGACGTTTCGGACGTAAGGGTGTTGCCATCAACTTCGTCACCGCTGATGATGTCCGCATGATGAGAGAGATTGAGCAGTTCTACAGCACCCAAATCGAGGAGATGCCAATGAACGTTGCCGACCTCATCTAAGCGCCTTTCTCCAACTATATTACACATAATATTCGGTATATTCACGTATTCGACGCCCAATTCAGTGTTTGCTTTTGATATCGAGTCTCGAGATTGGAAGTGTGTCTGTATTTGGAAGCTCGGAGTCTCTCCTAGCGGAGGGCCGTGAGAGTGAGCGGTGATGCTGGTTCGCCCGGCCCGTGAGGAAAATGCATCTAAGTGGGAATTGTTCTGGGGGCGATTACTTTTGTGACATGGCAAAAAAGGGCCTATCTCAACAAAAGGTGGAATCGCTATTTCTTTTTGTTTTCAAAATATGAGTGCGCACGGTAGAAGGGGGCCATTCGAATCGCGTATGCTTGGCCCTCCTTTTCTCGCGATCGCCAATCATCATCGTTCTCGACGTCTCTGCTGTTTGGTTGTTTTTATGAAACTTTGCACAACTGGGAGCAGGCGGGCAAAAAATATAGAAGGCTCGAGTGTGCTGCTATGGATGATAATGAGCGAGGATTTTTCCGAAGAATGAAACGTGATGAGAGTCATGACTTTTTCTTTTTTGGGGAGAGACGCCTTTATGCTACGTATGATGGAAGGGTTTCCTCCTTCACACCAATTGAAAAAATTCAATAAAAACCAAGACCATTTCGAGTGAATCATGTTGATGTGAATATATAAATTTATTATGTATGGCTTTGGTAGGTTGTGACAAGTTGGGTATTCCTTGAGTTCATGTTAAAGCTGTTGTGCCTTCCCAAATTTGCAGGCCGTTCCTTCCATTCTAACGAAAAGGTTCCCACACCTATTTATTCCAACTCAGCTCTCTCCAGTTACCAAACCTCACGCGTACCTCACCACATTCAGGCCCGTGTTTCAACCACCCCGAGTTAATATCAGCGCCGTATCTCAGACGTACTTCAACCCCACGCCCCAATCAAATATTATCAAACCCATCTACCAATCGACTCTACCCCCCAGATACGATGGCCAGGACATCAGATCTCCCAGAACCGAACAAGGCCATCTCGATCCTTTTGAACCATCAGCTTCGAACAGAGAATAGAGCCTTGCACGACAAACAGATAGGCCTCGAGAACGCCAACAAGAAGATGGCAGAGGAGATGCAGGTGCTGAAGGAGGGAGTTGAGGAAACGTTGCCGGCGCGGTTGCAACTCCTCGAGAGTGGCATAAAGGCAGTCGACGAGAAGTGTGAAGTTGAGATAAAGACGGCGGGGGATGAAGCCAAGGCCACCCTGGAAACCCACGCGCAGGAACTTACCTGGGTTCTCAAGGAAGCTGAAAAGAAGCGTGGGGACGAGAATCAGCGTTTACGTGAAGGAATTGAGGCAGTAAAGAGGAGCTACGACCAGATTCTTGAACGTGTGAAAACCCTCGAGGAGGCAAAGCGGGATACTCGTGGGTCTTTCTCTGTTCCATAGTGCTCTAGGAAACAATACTGAATATAAAAGAGCCTGTAGGAGGTGCCACGAATCGTCCCAGCAAGAAGCCACGAACCGCTCAATCCACCCCGCAAAAGCAGACGAATTCAACTGCCAATGAGGCCGGACCAGCCACCAAAAGACCCCTCCCGATTACACAGACCGACCAAGGAACGTACAAGTCAAACCGACTCCCACAGACAGCCGCATCTGCATCGTCAGGGCCTCAGATGGACTCCTCGGCTACAATCATAGCCACAACACCAACCGTCCCCCGCTTCAATGACAGACGCGTACGCCAAGGTGACTTCAACCTTCGCGATTACGCAGCCGCATTTGCGCACCATGTCACCTCCATCTGCGACACAGATGTGAACCAAAACGTCAGTGGACCTGGGCCGGTGGAGCGGGAAGCCTTGAGACAGTTCATGGTTGGGATGAAGAATCCAACTGAGAGAATACGCTTGGTGGTTGATATGGAGAAGGCCGGGTGGGCTGTCTTTAACCGCGAGGCAAAGGGGGTGAAGTTTATTCGTGGCTGGGTGGCGATGGAGGAAGTTTTGGGGGGGTGGGAGAAGGGAAAGGCGGGTGATTCTGGGGGGAGGAGCAAGTAAGAAGTTGTGAGGTGGGAGTTTAGTGATATATGAGATTGCTTGCTGGCTGAATTACATGCTTCAGGGACAAATGTGCGTTTATTTTGTGAGCTTGAAAAAAAAAAACCAAGGGTAGCAAAATGAGTAAGTGATACATACAATCATGGCCCTCGAAGGGTGGTACGTCGGATCCTCGCCCTCCCCTCTGCAGACGTATCCTCTAAGCTCGAGGCGCGGGGGTCGAATCCCTAATCGGCACTTGGAAGAGCTGTCCTGAGGACTTGCTGTTCGTGAATGACAAGCTGAGGGAGTATAGAGGGAACTGTGAATCCCGTCCGCGCCGTTCCGGATGGCCACTAGCTAAGTTTGATGATGAATTGCCATTATAATAAGTACCTAAGTTTCAAAATCATCCTCGTCACCCTCGTCACTCTCGTCACCCCCGTCATCCTTCCCGGGAAGCTCAATAGGCCAATCCAGCGGATCTAGCCTCCGAGGGTTATTTGAAACCGTGGCGTAGTTCTCTAGTACATCAACAATATCCGCAAGTGTTTCCATAATAGGTTCTTTTTGCTTGCGAGTATCATTATCGCACAGTGTCTGTGCTAGTGGAAGAGCGGAAATCCCATGCGAATTCACCAACGTTCTATCCGCGCCAACATCGAGAAGAGAAATCAGCCCATTGAAGATGTCATTCTTTGCAGACAAACGGCGGCCGAAGGCGTCAACTATGAATTTGTGTAGCAAAGTGTTTCCATCGTTGCCCTGGTCGTTAACGCCTAGTCGGGCGTCATGTAGGAGCAAAATAATAGGTCTTAACGGCGCAGCCTTCCCGCGTCCTAACCATTTATAGAGATGGAAGGGAGCATCTCCGTTGGTCGAACGCAAAGATGGGTCAGCACCAAGCAACAGACAACGGACTGCTAACTTGTAGCAAGATGGGCTATTCCACATCCCCATTTTTTCGAATACATAATGAAGGATTGTCCGGCCACTCTCGTCCCTGGTGTTAATATTAATTTTGCACTCTGAGATGACAAACTCTAGCTCCTCTCGACTTCCTAGTAGAGCGTAGGGAGAGACGGGGCCTACGGACTCAGCTACTGCCTTGAGTATTTTGTCTGCGGCGGCAATGCTTGCACCCAACTCCTTAACAAATGTACGAGCAAGACTAATATTATTCCCACTAATTGCATCGCAAAGAGGAGTTTGGCCCCACATCCCCACTGCTTCGATATTGTAATGATATCGCTCTAAAAGTAAACTACACATCTGCGAGTCCCCAAAGCCAGCGGCTAGGTGCAGTAACGAGTTACGTTTCACACCATTTTGACCAGCCCTGATGTCTGCATCATTGATGCGTTGGCCATGTTTTGTTCCCGCGAGGAGTTGGAAGATCTCTAAATGGCCTAGTATTATAGCAAAATGCAAAGCACCTCGGTCTTCCCAATCTGTGCATGGACTTTGTACGTTCGCCTTGTAGCTTAGAAGCAGCTGGATTAACTCGGTATTTCCGCTACGAATTGCAAGACATAGCGCCGACTCGCCGGAGTGATGGTGGTTGATATATCGCTGGAATGTGAATGGCGAAGTCAGTCTCTTTCGTTTAAGTAACTTCTTCGCCAAAGCTTTAAGTCCAAATTCGCAAGCAAATTGAAGCAAATTTGTCTTTGCGCAGGGCATCATTACCCTAAAGCTCGCATACCGCCATTTGTCTCTAATAGCCGATGAATCCGAGAAGAAAAACTTGTTCCTATCGATTAAATGCCAAAGGCTCTTGTCTTGTAGCTGTTCCAGGTGAAGACGCCAATTCCATCGTGCGTATCGTGCTAGGGGGTATGCATCGATCCCTTGGAATCGATATGGACCTCTAACACATTCTAGCCATTCATTCTGCATAGAAGATAGTAACTGACAGGCGATATTAAGACCCCCCCCTGCCTTATTCACCTGGAAAGCCGAGATCGTGCGGTGCTTATCTAGTCCAAAAAGGAAGTCTTTGACGCTTTGGTGAACAAAAGTTACTGTAGGATCGACTGAGACTTCAGAATCTTGGGACGACGTATCAAAAACGCGACGCAATTCATCAGAATCCTGGGCCGACTCATCAGAACCTTGGGACGGCTCATCAACATTGCCAAGGCTGAAAACCTGAAGTAAGTGGCCACAAGATTCAATATAGCTTATACAGAGCTCTTCTTTTGACAGATAACCGGATGGATGAATTCGCATTGCTTCAGCTAGTTCAGGCACTGTCAATGGTCTCGCAGCTAGTGAAATCCATTGCAGCATAGTTGCGATGAGTGTAGTGTTGTCTGGCTTTATATTCAACAGTATTCGCTCATAAACCTCATCAAGCCCCTTTGGGAGTATTTGTAATGCTTTCTCGATACCGGATACTGTCTGCTTCTCAAGATCATCGGCCATGAAGCTGACCCAGAGGAATGTATCTTCTGATTTCTCTCGAAATATCTCTTCGATGTGATTAACAAGACTCGTAGAAATTCCTTTTCGCGCGGCGAGTTGCGCAACCCGAGAGCTGATATATGAGTTAATGTCAGATTGATTACTGACTTGATCGGAATCGAGGTCGATTCGCCTGAATGATCCTAGCACCCTCTCGAGACAGTCGGGATGTCTCCGACTAAGAATGATGAGTCTTAGTTTATGTCTTTCTCGACTCTCTGTGAAGAGCAATTTAATCTTCTGAAGTAGACTCGCAAGAGAATCATCAGCGCATTCATCTAGTCCGTCAAGGACGCAGATTAAATCCGTCCCAATGTCCTCTAGAATTGTCTGGAATATCCTCCAGAGGCTTTCGAAGGAGTTGCTATTGAATAAAGCATCCTGCTGTGCTTTCCATGGAGTAAATATATGGTGTAAAATTCGGGGGTATCGGTCGATAAGTTGATATAAGAGGCCGCGGATGATTGCAACAGCCGTGTTCCGAGATGCCACTTTGTTATCGCAAAAGAAGTATATAACATGTGCAGACTCTGATAGGTGCTTGGTAAGGAAAATAGAAATAAATGTCTTTCCTTTTCCTGGCCCTCCTGATAACCAAAGAAGACTCGGAGGAGATGTGATCCAAGCCTTATACTCGTCGGTAGATGTGATCCACTCACATGTGCCATCAACTCTAACTCCCTTTGCAGTAATGATTGCATCTCGATGATCGGGTGGATTGGTGATAAAGAGACTCTTCAGACATCGATCTTCTTCAGTTCCAGGCTGAATCGCTGCTTTGATGAATTGGACGTTTTGCGCTGTCTGATACCCTTGTGTACTAGATGGCTGTTAGTCGTATAATTAGACTCGGCGTGAATGTTATACATACAGTCGAGAGACATTGATCTTCATAGACAATGTCCCCTTGAGGCGTTGTAGCTCCTTGAAATGCTTTTTCACTACTGGTTCCTGGTCTATGCCTTTGATGGCCATCCAGGTCTTATGTAGTCGTGTGTCGCTAGTAGTGAAATTAAGGCCGCTGAAGATACCTATAAGGTCATGACAGATGGCTCTGCAGCTTTTAATGGTGTCCTCGATTTCATAGCCGTCGAGGGTAGGTAATGCTTCGATATGCTTGATAAGCGCCGAGAGGTCTTCGATCTCCTGCCGCCAAGCCTCGATCTCTTTTGGAGCGCCTTGATATTTGTCGCGGATAGACCTAATGAGCTGGACTAGCTTGAAGGCCTCTTTAAGAAGCTGGTCAGCTGCAGCTATTGCTCCGAGGACTTCCATGGCTGCGATGGATCGCACTCGTAGACAATGAATTGTAAGGTCGCACTCAAGGATGATGAGGCATGTCATATGGCAGAATGCGGGTGAGGTAACTCGACAAATACATCGTACTCACAGTACAGCCACATGTTGCCTCCAGCCTCGCCGCCCACGTACCATTTATTCTAGCCATCCTATGGGCGATTACATCACTCAACATAGACCGGATGCCTAGTTCTCTTAAGTCTATGATCGTATGTGATTATTCTTCCTATATGGCGGTACACGCAGCACCTGCTTTTTAGGGATTAGTGTAGACAAGTGAACAGAGATATAGAAGACACAACTAGACTATAGTCGTTGTCTCCTTTATCAGCGGTGTTCTTTATTAGCCTTTGTTTCTCTAATTAGCGACCCAAAGTCAACGGGTCTAGGATGATTGAATCGTGTCCGGGCGGACATGCCAACAACCATACCACGCTCCCTCGGCAACCCATAAGAGCGTCCAACTAACAGCTTTCCATAGCGGCCTCCAAGACCACCCGATAGGAGGTTTGAGAGCGGACGCGCCGTCCTATATTCCGCCCCTCAACACATAAACAGCATATGCATCCCCACCTTATTTCCCCTCCCCTTCCAAATTTGGATCCGCAATCTCTCCCTCTGCCGGCCGCGCTGGCGCAAACGTCCCACAAGCAGCACACTTCCTTCCCCCTTCTTCCCCTGCATATGACTGCACCTGCTCCTTAATCTGGGTCCCTAGATCCTCACAATGGAACTCCACCTCGTGCACTACCTCGCCACATTTGATGCTCGGACAGTACCAGCGCATCTTGTCCACGCTCCCCTCGGGGCGGCGCTGTTCGATTACTATCCCGACTGTGTTGGCAAAGCGGATGGGGTTGTGAGGGACGTTAGGTGGGAGAAGGAACATGGAGCCTTCGGTGATGGCGAGGGTGCGGGGGATGACGCCGTCGATGATTTTGAGGAGGAGGGTGCCGCGGTATTGGTAGAACCATTCGGGGGTGCTGTTGATGTGGTAGTCTGTACGGGCATTGGGGCCGCCGACGATCTGGAGGGGAGGAGGTTAGCAGGAGTTAGAGGGAGTGGTGGGGGAGGGGGGTACCATGACAGTCACGTCCTCATTGTAGACGCAGTAGTTGTTCACGGGTGGTTGGAGGAGGTGCGAGTTCTCCTCGAGCCTGGGGGCGTTAGCTGTGCCCTGCTATTCCGAGTTATCCCGTGGTATCTGTGTTGCGCTGTGCAGCCAAATACCACAGAGAAAGCCCATTGTGCTCCAGACGGCTCGCGTGCATGCAGCTCACTTACCACTTGGGCAGGTTCAATGGTCCTGGAATCATTGCTTATGTCGTGTTATGGGTATTCGCGCTCGCACTATGGTTGTGGTATAAATGACCGCTTCAAATACCTCACATATGGCTCTCGATTCTCAAAAAGTCGCTGTCGAAATCAGAAACCATGATGATTCATGACTCCGTCCGGTCCGGCGATATGCCCCGCGCCGATCCGATCACCCCACGTCTGGGCGGCCGCAGCGCGCTAGCCCGCCCCAGCGCTAGCCTTGCCGGAGCAGGGGTACCATTATCGCGTCACGACAGGAGGTTCGTCACAGCGGCCGTTTGAGCACATTAGAGTGTCTATTGCATCTGGGACGGCGAGGAAAGGTACAAATAGGCACCCTACCGCAACTCAGCAGCTCAGACGAACGATATATTTTTGCATACTTTGTACTGTGATTGATTGATCGAATACTCTTGGCTGTTCGTTCATTAGCTGTGCGGTAATCCAACTACCCGGGTTTCGGACATCGACCTAGGTCTGTATAGCTACATCTGCAACGGCATTCGAACGACGAGACACCAGAACCAGCTCTCAACCCCCGAAACCAGCCAACAAGACCCAAAATCGCCAAAAATGGCACACGCAATGGACCATGGCGACCATGACGCCTCCCCCGCGCGCTGCAACATGAACGTAAGTCCCTCCTCCACCCCATCTCTCCCTCATCTCTGTGTCATTCTCCCCATCCGACACACAACCAGGCTAACCCCTTCCCCTCCAGATGCTCTTCACCTGGTCCACGCGCGACCTCTGTATCATCTTTCGCTCCTGGCACATCACCGGGCCCATAACACTCACCCTCTCCCTCCTCACCATCGTCACTCTCGTGGCAGCCTTCGAGGCACTGCGCGCCACGACAGCGCGGTATGACGCTCTGGTGTTGAAGCGGAGGGAAGAATTACCTCGTATGTCCCATCTCCGATGTTCCACTCCCACCCGCTTGTCCCCCCCTACCCTCGGCGTAGTTGAGCCGCCCCCATTTTTTCCCTTCCCTTTCTTTCTGTTGGCCGTGTTCTCCTTGGTTTGCGATCCGCAGAGAGAGAGACCACGCTGAACGCTTCGAGATGAGGAACCTGCTGAGACGACGACGCTGCTCCCAGGACAGCAAGCAGCAACATCGAGAGAGGTACGGCGCGCGCAGGTGGCGAGGAGCGCCCTATATGCGGTGCAGACGTTTTATGCGTTTATGATTATGTGAGTTGTCAACCCCCCACCTTCTGCCCTTTCCGGTTGATACCGCCGAGCGTTAGGCGAATTGGTAAATGCGTGGAGGCTGACAGATCAGGCTGCTGTTCATGACATACAATGGACAGGTGATGATTGCGGTGGCCGTTGGGGCTTTTGTGGGACACTTGGCGTTTGGAGGCGCGACGACGGCGACAAGGGAGACTGCTTGCCATTAGGGGAAGGAAGGAGCAGACGGTTAAAAGAACTGAGAGGGAAGGAACAGACAGCTACGAGGTCGGAGAGGGAAGGAGCAACCGATGAAGAGACTGGACTCAAAGGAAGGGGCAGAGGGACTGTCGAGGAAAGAGCGACCAAGGCATCATGCTATATGCATTCCGTTCTATCAAGCGAGGCGCAACTATTTACCACATATCTATATATTCATCTACCACCGCATCATCCACGGCCACTTTATCTAATATTCAAACTTACCACCAGCTCCCATCTACCATCCATCGTACGACTCTCACCATCGTAAGACCAGCATCACCACGTGATATATATACAATTATACTATCGTATGATCTCGCCCTGACTATAAAGTCCGCATCCCCTGGCACTCTCGCGCCCTTCCCTCTCCCTTCCATAGTAACCCACTCCTCGGACGGAAAAAAACAACTCCACCACCATGACCACGGCCAAATCCTCAGCACCAAGCTTCATGAAGGAAATCGTCAAGCCATGGGGCTTCGTAATGCAGAACCTCGACGCACAGCACTGGCCATCCCAACCATCCCAACCCCACGACGCCCCGCCAACACCACCCGCCTCCCCCATCATGCATCCTAGCCGCCCCGGAGCTACAGCCCATAAGACCCTGCCCTATTTCTCCCCCTCCATGCCCATCCGGCCGAATGTTTCCGTCCCGGCAATTTTCGCACGTCTGCGCACATACCTCGATCCTACGCATTGGGACTACTGGCCAGTGAAACATCATATAAATATCAGGAAGGCTATTGAGATGTACGAGTCGGGGGAGTTGGACGGCCACACACAGGTGTGGATTGTGGGTGGGAAGGTTGTAAGTTGGAAGGAGTTATTTGGACCGTCGTAGTGCTGTTGAGGAGAGGCTAGTCGTTCTCTTTGTGGTAGTTTCTGCGGGTGAGGGGATGAAAGTAACTAATGGTGGTTAAAGGGGGGCATTCATCGCTAATAGTCTTCCCCTTTCCCTTACTATACTTTTCTTAGCTACAATATAAATATAAAAGTCACCCAGTCTACTAAATACACGTGATAAATAAATAATATCGTATGACCCCCCTCGCCATCTATAACTTCGTCCCCCGCGCTCTTCCTTTCCCCAATCCTGTTCCAAATTCACACCTCTTCGACGAAGGAAAACCACCTCCACCACCACTGCGACAACCATAACAATGCAAGCCCACTATAGCCCCAACCGCCGGGGCCCCCTCACCCCCCCGGCTCTCCCAACCCCCACGCCGCGCCCATCGCCTTCGCGCCCGCCATGCCCATCCCGCCGGTCATCTCAGTCCCAGATACCATCGCGCGTCTACGGACATACCTCGATCCTACGCACCTGGATTATTGGAGGGAGGAACAGCATGTGAGTATTAGAAAAGCTATACAGATGTATGAACAGGGGGAGCTGGATGGGTGGAGGAGGGTGTTTATTGTGGGTGGTAAGGTTGTGACAATGGAGGAGGCGTGTAAGGGGCCAGCGTGCTGTTGGTGTGAGGTGAGTTGTTTTGGGTCCCCAGACGATTTTAGGGGCTTAGTTCGGGGGATTTATACTGATACGTATACATGTAGGGGGGGATTATCTTCCGATAAATCCTGCGCTTCCCTTCGTTGTACTTTTCTTAGCAATGATATAAAAGTGGCCCCCATGCAAGCGGGACGGACGGCCATATAAGACAGAGAAACTAGGTAGGCTGAGGGGGGTGATTGTTACAGATGGGAAGGTTGTGAGGAAGGAATGGCATGGTGTTGGCCCGAGGAGGCTGTCTTGGTTAATTTTGTTCTCCTTATAAGGGGGGGGGGGGTGATAGATAATCGGTGTAGGGTACAGCTTTCAAGCTCTATTGCTGCTGCTGTCCTCTTATTATACCTTTTCTTAGAAATAATATAAGTGCGTAGCTGAGTCTACTAAATCCACGCCATAAATATTATCATACGATCCTCCCACGCCATATAACTACCCCTCCCCACCTCAACATATCTCCTACTATGTTATCAAAATGTATGAAGAAGGGGAGATGGCTGGTGAGAGCAGGGTTTGGGTCATGGGGGGGAAGGTTGTTAGTGAGGAGGAGGCGTGTGGGGAGAGGGAGGTGGTGTTGGTGCGAGGTGAGACCTTCTTCCCCCTCCTATTTAGAATCAAAGGCGGTGATTGAAGAGGGGTGAACTGGCGGGTGTGTGTAGAGAATGTTTTACTAGTTTTAACGCTCCTTCTGCTATTATTATAGGATTTTTATTCGAGCAACAAACAATTCAAGGTGAGAACAACGTCCACACCACGTGATTATCAACCTGCTTACCACGTGACTACACAGCCCAAGGAAACTCATATCACGTGCGCGCATCCATTCCCTGAGCTCAAGCTCTCATCAATCCAAACAGGCGGTGAAGACCCAAAGCTTGATCGGAAGAGGATTTGCGATGCACCGATTGGGAGGGGTGGGTGTGATAGTGGGTGACTTGATCGGGCCGGATGCTTGGGGATGTGACAATATGAACGAGATATTGACGATAGGTCGTTTATTGTTTGGCCGGCGTGGGGGTTTATTTTATTGTTTGCTTGGAGGGGATGTGTTATATTTCTATTTTGAGAGCTACGGTGAAGGTGGGAGTAGATTGTGCTGCTTGCTGCATTGAATCGACGATGGGGATTTGATATGGTTTGGATTGTGCCTGCTGCCTGCCTGCTGCCTAGCCAGACAGCTCTGATACCACCCACCCATATCTACCCAAATAACTCAGCTTCTTTTGCCTGCGGGCAATTTGGTCAACTTTGAAACGATACAGAGAAGATTAGCATGGCCCCTGCACTAAGGATGACACGCTCAATCAAAGAGAAGCTACCAATTTTTTGTCGTTTTGTTGTTTGAAGTTTGATATTTCTATCGTGAGTGTTTACTATCTCGTCGTCTCGAACCCCAAGGTCGCTCTTGCGGGCTCTTGCCTTCCGTGGTTGGCTGTTCGCTCTTGCCTGTATTTTTCCCTTTTTTTTTTCTCTTTTTTTGCATTTTTTCTACCTTTTCCCCGCTAATATTCGCGTAACCTCGCTTACCAACTCCGTTTCGAGAGCGGCTTCAGCATCTTCAAAACAGCGTCTCGATTCATCGTTGTTGCCGTATTTATTTATATCACATCTATAATTATCTGATTTGACGGCATTGCCGAGGATGAGCTTTTCAGTCAATCCCCATCCCATCTTCCCATCCCCCACAGCTCAGCTATCCCACCTCAGCTCAGCCTCAGCTCTACGTACAGCAGTTCCCCCTCTCGGCCGCCCTACTCGTTGCCCATCTCAAACACAAGCGTCATCATGCGCTATGGAGCTGACTCGGGGTACTTGCGTGTACATCGTGTACCTCCGATCGGTACTTGTCCTTGTCTCGCTTCCCTATAATCGGCAAGCTATGATTGGCTGCAGCCGGAGAGGAGTATCATCATCCGACCGTCGAGTTTCTCCGTACTTTTTTGCGGTTTTGCGGTTTTTGCGGTACGAGAGCCAGTAAGAGGGTACCTTCGTAGCTACCCCTCCCCCCTCCCTCCTCCACCCCTTCTTCCTGGTATTATCGGCTTTATCCCATGTGGCCTATCGGCGGTGGATAAGACGGAGCTTGGGCAGCTTGGGGAGCTCCGTTTTGGCGGGTAGGTACTGTACTGGCTGGGTACATACAACCCGCGATTCGCGCTGGGGATGCACGACACGCACCACAGATGGTGGGGAGCTGCAAACAGAGAGCTTCATCGTGAAACGGGGGGGAGGCTGCGGGTAGAGAGGTGGGATTTGGAATATAGAGAGGTTTGTTGCTGGGGGATTGGAGGTTTGTTGGTTAGGTACGGTACTTGCGAGTCGAGTAGTTTGGCAAGCTTTATCCGCTGCGATAACCAGAGCTCTACTAACGGGCGACACAGCCACGCAGGGCGGCCAGCTATGATTTGAGGAACAGCGTGGGAGGGGACACGGCAGTCTTGATCCAAGTACCGTGCGTGTCGTGTCGTGTGTTCATCTATGATAGTAGGACAAGTAGTATAGTGCTATAGACTAGAGTAGTACTCTTCCATAAAACCATAAAATACTGGTCGACTATAGACTATAGCAGTAAGTGGTACTCTAACAGGACTAACAGGACGACGGGGGGAAAGACCCTTCCTTGCACCCTTTCCCCTTCCTGCCCTTCCTGCCCTTATACAGTCTGACCTTAACGTTACCTCACAGCCTTCCTTGCTTCCTAAGACATCCTTACTCACCTAATGCAGTAATAGTAGCACATTAACACATAAACACGTTAACTCACACACACACATCACACATCACACATCACACATCACACATTAACCTGAAATCTTCGTGCCGAGCTTCCCTTAATTGACCTCAGTTATGATTACCGTATGTACTCACGGGCCCTTGCCTGCCACGGCCTTGCTTGTTCTTGTTTTGGTTCGCAGGACTCCGACGAGAGTGGTTCACTGGTTCACTCTACGTGGTACCTCCCACCGGCTACCACACTACTCGAGTACTCGACGATACTCCAGACTCGACGACTCGAGTACTTTGTCTATAGAGGTATGGTATAGCTGGCTTGCTCTCTTTGCTCTTGTCTACCAATCTTTTGCTACGGATCGAGCATACTATACTACTTTACTACTGCTATTTACTACTACTAATACTTTCACACTATACTGCACTTGCACTGCTCTACTACTCCTCTACCCTACTAGTCGTGTACCCAATCTGCCCTTTCTGCCCAATTGCATGACTCCCACGATCTATGCCCTACTGTGTATGCTCGAGTCAACTAAGTCAATCAACTACCTCTAATAGTACCTGTAATAGTCTAAAGGGACTAGGGGAGGTACTTCCTCCAGTAGAGTACCTTCCTCCTCCCTCCTCTACATCATCCCACGCACACACACACACACACACCTTCCTACCTCTCCCCCCGCCCCCATCCTGCCCTTGCTCCTCCTCCTCCTCCTCCTCCTCGTCGCACTCCCGCCCTACCCACCACCCACCACTCACCTCCCACTACTCCTCCCACTGCCACCACACAGAACACACAGACACACACAACGGAGCTTACTAGTTACTTACCTGCTTGCTTGCTCTGCTCTCTGCTCACTTTGCCTCTTTCCCCCGAAACAACACACAGAGCTGAACCTGCCCCGACCTTCCCCTCCCATCCCATTCCCATACCCTACATCCACCCACCCATCCATCCATCCCAGAAGCTTCATTTCCTCTACAAACCTCATTCCCACCTCTCGCACACCCAGCAATCTTCAATCCCAACCCCTCGGTTCCTCCCCCGCCCTCATACGCTCCCCCTCCTCGCTTCACCTCTTATCGCGCACCCCATCCCTCGCCCTATCGCCGCCACCACAAAGCCCGCCGCCGCGCACAACTCGCACAATCCCGACCGAGCACCTTCACAACTCGCGCCAGCTCCCCAGCTCCCCCCAGCTCAGCTCCATCGCTCCGCATGGTGGGGACCGTCGCCGTCGCCGCCGCCACCATGCCGCCCCAGCGCTCCGCCCTCACCTCGTCCTTCTCCCTCGCCGACGCCACCAACGAGGTCGTCTGTCCGCTGCGCAACCATGATGGCTCGGGCTGTCGCAAGCGCTGTCTCGGGGTGAGTCCTTCGTCCCCTATAGCTACCCTATAGCTCCCGTAATGCCGAGAACACATCGCTGACCGTACTTTTTGTTTCGCAGGAAAAACGATATCGCTCCATGCAGGAGCATATCCGTCGCGCGCACCCGGAACACTACATCTCGAAGCTGCCAGCGACCGAAGAGAGCTTCCAGCTCATGATCAATACCCCGCCCTCGGAGCGACCGCAGCCCGCGCCCCAGCCGCAACAGCAGTCGCTCTCGTCGACAGGTGCGTGTCCCTTTGCTCAATCCCGCCTACACCGACTCTCTCAATCCCCACGTTACAAAGCTAACATAGCTACAGCTCACGCACATGAGCGCAATCACTATGCCTCGTCCAGTGGCCCTGGCACGCCGCGAAATATCGAGGAGTACAACACCTCTGCGCCGCCTATTGCCAATGCCGCAGCGGCGCTCGCGCAGCTACACTCCCATAAAGTCGAGCCGGAATGGGATTCCGATATGGTACGCCCACCTCTCGCTCCCCACCGGACCCCGTCGCAATACAATAATTCAAGCAGCTAGCTAACACTCCGCAGGAATGGCATTCCGANGACCACCCGACCTCAAGCCCCTACACCCCCCTCCCGCGCCCACACGACCGGCTCTCCGCCCTCCTCTCCCACAGTCCACCCAACCGGTCCTCCACGCTCCCGCCCATCCGGCCACCACAAGGCCACGCGCGACCACGCAAGCAATCCCTCTCGCGCCACGCGCGCGAGCCGCCGCATAAGCGCCACAAGAGCCGCGATGGGATGGGCCTGGGGCATATGAGGAGGGGGAGCTACGAGAGGAAGGCTATGAGCGCTGAGCCGTCGGGGTTCGGGTATGGGAAGCGGTGGGAGGATTTGTTGGATGCGGCGACGAGTGCTACTAGTGATGTTGGGGAGGATAGGACGCCGGTATGTTTATTCCCAACCCATTCCTTGCTTCAATTGGAGAGGAGGTCATACGGATGGAGAGGAGAGAAGGCTAACGCACAATAGCTCCCTGCGTCCCCGCTCAGCGCTCCGCGCTCCTCGCTGCCCCCGGCACAGATGCAGGCCTACACCGCCTCGCCCCTCCAACAAGCCCTCACGCCCCCAGCGTACAATTTCTCTCCCCCCGCCCTCCCAAGCGTCGAGACCATCCCCACGCCCGAGCGCGGCCCCGACC
>LMYD01000319.1:0-85607 GCA_001630595.1 Pseudogymnoascus sp. BL308 | reverse complement strand
CTCCACAAACCCCGCATCCACCCCCTTCCCCAGCGCCTGCCCAATCCCACTCGCCACCTCAGCCGGGAGATTACTCCTCAACAACAACGCCGCGCTGATTACATACATGGCGCTGATCTGCGCGACCGCCAACGGCAGGTTGGCTTGAGCCTGCCGCACCAGGCCAGGGGCGAAGCGGGAGAAGACGTGCAGGGTCTGCAGGACGGAGTTGAAGGATAGCAAGAGCATGATGCCGGCGAGGAGGAAGGAGATTTGGCGTGCCCAGGCGGCTTGGTCGAGTGAGGCGTCGACGTGTTTTACTAGTAGACTTAGGACGCGGTTAATTGGGTCGGTAGTAGAGAACGTGCTTTGCGGGTGTGAAGAGCGCTGGAGGGTGGTAATGGACGTCGCGACGATGCGGTAGACGCAGTATATCGAAAATGCGACGTCCGGGACGACGAGACATCGTCCCAGGGGTGACTTTGCGCGGGTCTGTGCCGCGTGCCGCGCTTGGAGGAGAGTGTGCGAGGTCGAGAGACTGACGGCCATTGTTTCAAGGCCCGATATCTCGAGCTGGAGCGCCTTCACCTCTGTGGCGTCTGGGTTTCCGCGGATGGAGCCGAGGACGCGGGTCATGAAGCCTTCTTCGGGGGCGTCGGAGAGTTTGTGGTTTAGGGCGCGGAGACGGCTCTTCTTGGCCGCTAGGAGGTCGTTTGTAGCGTCCAGCCCGGTCGCTTTGCGCGCCAGATCGGAGTCGGTTACGGGTTTGGAGCGTTGGAAGAAAGCTTGCCATGGGGATGAGACGGAAGCAAAGCCGGAGAGGAGAGCCATGAGGGAGACGCCTACGACGCCGACGCGGGAGAGTGCTGCGTCGGAGAGGGAGGGTGTGGGGGCGGGAGCGAGCATATCGTCGAATGAAGAAGCGGTACTGGAGAAGTCTCCCGAAAACCAGAAGATGAAGATCCAGATGGCAAAGGACAGGCCCTGCAGGATGCAGGGGATCTTATTCAGCCGCCCATCCCGCCGGTTTGTAAAGTCCCATCCGGCGCCGCGGATTACGGATTGTATCTCCAGGAACGGGATCCAGAGCACCAGCAGAACCAGCAGCGCAGGCACGGTGACGCGCAGCGTCAGGGCCCGGGCGTCGGGATCGAGCGAGCTCGAGATCTCGCATAGGATCAACTCGGCCAGGACAGCCGCGAGGGCGATTGTAGCGCCGAAGCTGACAGCCGCGAGACGCCTCCGCAGAGGCCAGGTATTGTGTTTTGCCTCCGCCTCTTTCAGTGCCGGCGGAGCGTCGGAAGGGAGGTAATAGTCGTCATCAACGCGGGATGCCGCGCCCGCGAGCAGCGGAAACAGGTGTCGCGCAACGAGGTAGCTGACAATGAGGAAAGTCAGGATGAAGAAGAGCGCCGACCCGAGGGTGCCGAGGGAGTGGAAGGACAGCAGGGCGCGAGGGCGCAGCGGCATGCGGCACGACTCATCGCACGTGTCGTCGGTGGGGGGGAGCATTGGACTGGGTCCTCGGTGCTGGGAGGACGGGGCAATGGCGCATTTCAAGTCATTGGGTTGAGGGCGGCGGTGCTTTGCACGGGCGTTGTGGTGTGTGGTGGAAGGAGGTGAGAGTTGTACAATCCGGTTTTCCCAATATCCGAGCGAGCTCGCAAGGCTGCATGCGGACGGGAGATCGACATAGGATCACGTGATGGGTGGTCTCCACTGATGCACGTGAGGGGGTCGATTGGGGGGTCGAGACTCCTGTAACCCAGACCGTGCATGGAGGGTCAGGACGGACTATAAATCCTCTTGTTGCTTGGGTTATTCACAGCTACTATACGCAAAATGAAGACTATTGGTAACTGGGAACTATTACAGCCTTTCAGTTACTGAAGACCCCAGCTAAAAGAATAAACTCTATCGGCTTTATCAATTATCACTTGCATACAGTTCCTTAGACTTCGAGTCGCATACGTAAATTGCATTCATTAATTAAAAGTACCATGCATCTACCCTTGATCATTGCCCGAATTGGAGATACTACTATCAACCGATTCAAGAGATATCTTCCGTCCCGCAGCCAATGCTGCTGCCTCGCCCTGCTCCATCTTCTGCAACTTCTGTTGCTTCTCCAAAGCCTCCGGAACATCCCCAAGCAAGGCGCCGCCAGGCGTCACCTCAAACTCATCATCATCATCTCCCGATTCGTCATCGCTGGCGCCACGACTGTCTGCAACGCTAGACTTCAAGGTCCCCCCTCCACCCGGGGTGGACGGCCTGCTGTCAAACAAGCTTTCCTGTGAGGTCGTCGTGCTATGGGTTTGCGCTTGCACTTGTATCTGTTTCTGCTGCGCATGCGCATGCAACCTCTTGTTGACATCCAGCAACCGGATTGTGGGGTCGAATCTCGCAGGAAGGCCAAGCGCAGCCGCGACCTCGTGTGCCTCGTCATCTGGCGTTCTGGTTGGGAGAATTTCGACTGGGGCCACGGTCCTGCTAGGAAGAATGTTCGCCTCGTGCATTCCTAAGCTGCTTTCCTCCAGCATGTGGGCGTAGTTGTGTCGCGTGGGGTCGTTAACCCTCTTCTTCTTCTTCTTGTCTCGTTTATCGTTCGGTCGTACGACTACGACAGGTACTGGAGAGTATTGTAGACACCATTTGGAGAAGGAGTTTCGATTGTTGATCAGGCCTTGGACGCCTCCCAGACTGCGTCCTCTCGTGCCAACTATAAGCATGGCGGGTTCATAAAGCTGAATCTGTAAAAATAAGCCGATCAGTAAATACTCAGACAATTGCGACAGACAGGTTGCGACAATACTGACCATTTTCTGGAATGTCTGCTGTAGTTTCCCAACGGCAAATTCAAGCACGATGCTTATAGATCTCTGTTCGGCATTCTTGTCTTGTATTTCCTTCATGAGCCTCTTGGCCTCCTTCCGGTAACTCTTCTGTGTAACGCTCTTGTCGTTACTAATCTTCGAGTCCTTCTCGACAACATGCAGACAGATAATCTCATCGCCATCGTCCACCATTTCATCTAGCATCCATTGCAGCGCATAATTAGAGTAGGCATTCTCATCGACGCCTACCATAAATGTACGCGATCGCCTGTTGTGCTGATAGCCTCGATGCTTCTCGTTCAACGTCAGCGATATCGTATTGCTCTCCGTCGGCTCCCCGCCAGCGAAGTTGTCGAAAGAAACGTGAGGCTCAAACTTGCTGCGAGGTTCTGTTAGATCCGACATAAGATTGTAGATTAGGTTATATTGGTAGAGAATGGGCAAGTGTAGAACGTGAGCAATGACCGCGGCACTATGAGCTAACAATCAAAGGTGGGTTGAGATAAGGTGTGAAGGTGGGGTTAACGCCGGGCCGCGCAGTCGCCACTAAGCGAAGCTCCTCATAGCTATCAGCCTTCTTCGCCCATGCGCAGATATTGATGGACTGTCCTGCCGAGCAGAAGCTCAGTACAATACCAAGCTACCTGCTGACGTACATAGGACAGCTTGTAGATATAATATAGAAGAAATAACCTCGACTAACCTTGGTGCTGGGGGTGATAATGTCCTGCGCCTTCCCCTCTGCCGCGGCTTTGAGTCAGCCCAGGAGACCCCAGACATTTCCGTTGGTGGTAGAAATGAAATGCTGGAGACAGATCCATGCCTGCCAATCTGAGTAGTTGCCATGTGCTCCGTGATGGTATCTAACCTTGGGCTACTTGGTAGGCTGAAACGACCCGCGACCGAGCCATCTCTTTGTGGCCTGGAGGACGAGGGGGAAGAGGGGGTTTCTGGAGACGCAGAGCCTGGTGTCTTTGGACCAGATGTGG
Organism: Pseudogymnoascus sp. BL308; assembly: GCA_001630595.1. NCBI lineage: Eukaryota > Fungi > Ascomycota > Leotiomycetes > Thelebolales > Thelebolaceae > Pseudogymnoascus > Pseudogymnoascus sp. BL308. Next base: position 81,802 of record LMYD01000319.1, on the reverse strand, counting down.
TTGACATGTTTTGTTTGGTCGTGGACAGCCGTTGCTGCTGCTGTCTGGTGTACTCTATGCCCACCAAGAGGGGTCTTTGAAGCTGAAATCCGAAAGTGGCTACCTACCAAAAGGAAGGTGCCAGGTTGAGGACCCTTTGCAAAGTTTCCTCTGTGTGTCTGTCCGGCGCGGCAGTGTCGTCGGCTATGACGACCACGGTGAGTTGACCTTAGATTTTGTGATTCTAAGGAGTGAACAAAGTAAACAAAAAAACGGGTAGCACGTGCCACCGAAGCGCGAATCTTCGGGTGCTTCAATTAATCTTCCGGAATGTACAACATTATACCGCAGGAGCAGGAGGCTCAAGGGAGCAATAACTGTGAATATGGTCGTTCGGATATTATATGTTTTGCTGACAGCAACTTGCGAAACAGGTCACCGCTCCGCCCAGACAATGCTTGCAGCAAGCGAAGGTTGCGCGGCATCTTCCCCCTGTGTCTTGGCTTCAGCTTGCTCCATACGGTATTCCAACATTCCAACAATCCAACACCGGCCAGCAGCCCACCGCATAAAATAAGACTGCAGACTGCAGACGCATATCACCAGTCACACCATCTTGACTCTCCAATCTCTAAAACTCTTTGTTTCTTGCTTACTGCCTAATAAACTAACTAACAGGGAATCACGGTCATTGACATCTATTTCAAAGTCGACCGTCAGCACCCCAGTTTTATACCATTTACGCCCCAGCCATGCAAATCCATATCGGCGTTCATCAGAGTAAACCATCACACCGCGTCTTCTAATATGTGCGAGCCAAGTTTCGCAAGTACCAGTCCACCAACTTGCGACCAACCTTTGCCTCGGAGATGTGGATAAGATCCTGTGTTGTATGTTAGCAAACTGATATCCTGGCATAGAAAACATTGATAAACGTACCCCTTGCATAGCGTAATCAAGATCATTAGCGTTAACAACCTCTCCATCCAAAAGCCCGTTCTCGCTCCATCTTGTCTGTCTGCTCCTTTGCTTGTTGACCAAGAGGAAGCTGCGAAGCTCCTCAGGCTCAACCTCGAGGAAGCCAGCCAGCTTCTTCAAGTCCATTGTGGTGTAAAGCCTCAGGTAAGACTTCACGGTTGGGCTCCACATATTAGTCTTGACCTCGTCCATGAAGATCTTGAGGTGGTGCTCAATGGGGTCCACGTTGAGCTCTGGGGTATCAAAGTCGGGAGGAGTTGGGGAGATGAACTTGGGGCACGCAGAGCGGAAAAGCTCCTCGTAGACTGGGAGGGACTCCTCGCCGCCGCGCTGGAGCTTGAGGAGCTGGTCGCCGTACTTCTCACGCAGGGCGGTGTGGATGGTGTCATCCAGTCTGGTTGGGTGGAGAGCAACGCAGATTGCGATCAGAGCGTACATCTGGTCGTTCTTCTTCGAGATGGAATCGTACTGGGTTCCCTTCTGGAAGTTCTTGGTCCTCGAGACGTAGATGAGGATGTGGCTGAACATGCGGATGGCATCGGCGTATCTGCGCATCATCATGTAGGAGAACCCAACATAGTAGTAGGTTGTGAAGTGCGCAGCCATGACGCGCGCAAACATGGCCTTCTTGTTGAGCTCGATGTCGTCGAGGGTCTTGAGCGCGAGGCTGAAGTCGCCCAACAGGCAGTGGACGCGCAGGAGACCGATGATCGAGAAGTATCCCAACATGCGGTAGATGGACTTGGAGCCGTAGTCACCGGCGACCGCCATCGGCTCTTCGTTGCGCTTCATGGCGGCGAGTTGCTCATTGATCTGGGATCGCTGGATGAGGGAGTACAGCACGTTCAGCACGCTGTAGCAGCCCCAGGTGTTGGGGTTGTCGCGGAGGAGCTGGACTTCCTCGTCATTGTTGGCCTGTCGCGCAATCTTGTTCCTGTAGGAGCAGAAGCTGTTGAACTGGTAAATAAATTCGTCGATGACATCCCATGCCCAGTAGTACTATAGCCCGCAACATTAGTTTTGGTCCTGCTGGTGGAAATCGGACGGTCTTACGGAAGGTGGCTCAAGGTCGACTGGTCCGTCGGAGTTCAAGATGAAGTGGAACAAGCTGCAGTAGCTGTCGTAGCTCTGGAACTTGACCTCAAGAGAAGCGGAAAAGTCCAAGGGTTGCGCGGCAGCGGCGAGCCGCGACTGGATGTCGTCGGTCTGCTGGGCCATGCTCAACCCCCCCTCGAAGTCGTCATCCTGATAGCTGACCTGCTCACGGTAGTCGGCGGCGAGGACCTCCTCCGCAACATCAGACGCATCATCCAAGTCCCTTGGCGGGATGCCGCTATTCTGGAATCCGCTCATTTTGAGATGCTTGAGGTAGACGTCGCTGTCGTTGGCTTTGACGTTGTCGGAGGGAGAATTTGCGGGCGCGCTGTCGGCTAGCCCTAAAATTTCGCGTAAGACAATTTGGTGATGCCAGATGATATTTGGGTGGCAAGTGGGATTAGAGTCTTTTCGGTACCATCTACAATTTTAAATATGCTATTGCTACAGGTGATGCTTCATGTATTTAACTACTGGTATATATCACAAAATTTTGCTGGTTCTTATACTCCCTGTTGCTCGCTCTTTCAAATTGCCTTTGGCTAGTATGGCAATTCTCCCCAGCCAGCCCCGCTCTCGTACTATCTTTCGTTTGGTCACGTGATTCTCATAATATTCTTCACGTGATGATAATATACAGCAGGCAAGAGCGACCCACATCCCGCACCTGCAACAGATACGATTAATTTAGCGCCAACCCTAATTCACGAGCTAAGCTCCATCAAGCACGCCTTATCCCTCTGCTTATTGCGTCGTTTGTCCAACATCCGATCCAACTGGAAGGTAAATAAATACCAGATATACTGGAGTGCACGACGTTGATAGTCGTCCTCAAAGTTATCTGGAAAGACAAAATGGATACTTTGTCTAGTTCTGTGACTCTGGACAGAACTTATTTTGAAACCTTGTTGCGAAAGTAAGTTACATCCGCTCGTATGGGGCCCCTGGTGCCTACAGCAGATGTAACATCCAAGCTAATATGGGTATTTATGGCAGAGCACAGTTTGTACGTTGCAAAACAGATTTTGAAGCTATTCTAATGCAATTTCCAATGTAGCATTCCTCTGGGGTCGACCACAGTACCCCTACGGACCTGCCCATGGTGACAATTCCCAAATCTGACTATGATGGGTTGGTGCGTTATACACCACTTCCTCCATTTTATGCAACTGTCATATTTACAGCATATAGCTTGCTTCTTCTCGAGAATACGGTATGCCAGCTTTCCGGGCCTCCATGCCAGATGCCAAGCTCTATCAGTACGGTGCGAGGCTGCTCAGGGCTTACTGTGAATTAGCAAACTTACGCAAGAACCTGTACAAAGGAGGGGTCTCAAAAGATATTCTTGATGCAAGCTTTCACTCCAAAGTGTAAATATCAGAAACTGACTCAGACGGTATAGATCCTTGTCAACGACGAACCTCCAATCAATGTCCAAGATAACACCGTCAACTTGGCAGCAGGTGGCACATCAGATGCCGAACCCCCCTTGACTCGGGTCCAAGAATCTCCCACAGGATATGGAATTGGCCCCAGTTATAATAAGGAAAACGGCAATAAATACGCAAACTATGGCGGCCACTATGGCGGCTACGTGACGGGCCATGCGTCCAAGCCCGTAGAATACAGTGGTCAATTCGATGACATCTATTCTCCAAATGAAGGACAGGATGGGTACTTTAACAATGGCAACAACCGCACTGAAGTTGGCCGTGATGGCCAGTTTCTGAGAAATACCAAGCGTACGATACTATTAAGCAACCTCCCGGAAGCGACCACGCATGCAGATGTGACCGATGCCGTCAAAGGTGGAATGCTACTTGATATTTTCCTTCGCAGCCAAGATAGAGCTGCATCTGTCTCTTTTCTGGACGGGAATGCTGCAAACGACTTTTTCCGCTATGCTAAGCGCAACGATCTTTATATCCGCGGGAAGAGGGTGAGTACCGTAGAGCTGCACCATTATACCAACACAGGTTCTAAATTGACTTTAGGTCGTGATTTCGTGGTCAGACCGACACTTTACTCTCGCGAATCATGTTGCCCATAAGATTGGAATGGGTGCAACAAGAAATATCGTCATTCGATCCGCAAGTACAAGGCATACGGATGAATCTATCCGTGAAGACTTGGATCACATCCACAACCTTGTCGTCGTGAGCATTAAATTCGTTGACAGAGATGCCCATGTATCGACCAATTCGGTCCATAATGCCATGTTTGCGAGAACCTGCATGATGTGAGTGGAGTGCATAGGTGAATTTTGTAATTCTAACATGCAACAGGTCACGAAGCAAATACAAAGGCTGCAAAATCGAATGGGATATCGATGACTGTGCCGCTCCCGGCGCGGTCTTCAAACCCAGGCCTATTCAAAAGGAAAATAATCCGCCCAAGGCAAAGGCTCCAATAAACCGATTTGCTCTACTCAACTTGGATGGCGCTACCGATAGCTCGACTGACGAAGGTTCTACAGTGGGCATGGACAGCCTCGTCTCTGGTTTGAACGGGGTTGCTGTGTGAACACTATTGTGATTCTCGAGTGCTGATTCACCGAAGACCTATTCAGCTTCTGTTTCTTATACTGTTTTCTTATTTCTAGTACCGGGCTGGGCGTCACGCATCAAGGATGATGCTACTTTCTTTCATGGCCTCGCGGGATTGGCACTTCTCATGTTTACGGCCACAGATACCCCACAATTTGCTTTTGCTTTTGCTGTCATCAACATTCTCGGTATCTGTGAATGATTCGTTTTAGCTACTAGAGTATGTAACATGTCTGAGTAGCAGTGATAGAGGAGACACGTTAAGAAAATGGAATGATTTGTATGTCTCCGTCTATTTTTAATAGCACTATGTGACGACAATAAGCAAGCGTCTACCTCTAAAGCTATTCTTGCGGCACAAATGTCTGAAGGAGGGACTGTATAACAGCGAATAAAAGGGTTTGGATAGCCTGTAAACCCTGTTGCTGCTTCTACTCGAAAAGTACCCTCTACTTTTGCGACGGTTTGATTAGAGCTGCCCAGATAATTTGTTATAAACCAGCCTACCCATAATTTCTATGTTACCACCGCGCGGTGACATCACAAATTTACCGATAACCCCCACCAAACTTCACTTCCCAATCATCCTCCGATCTCGACAGATCGCCAGACCCCGCCTCAAGCCCGTTCTTATTCTTTTCTTCTTCCCTTCGCTTTTCTATTATCTGTAGCACGCGCTGCTCTATCATTGCTCAACTGCGTTCTTTCCCCATTAGCCATCACAGACACCTACCGGCACAGAACCCACGCCCGCCACTATGTCCTGGTTTCAAAAGACAATAACTCTGCCTCCCAAGTCGCGGGGCAGCTATCTCATCACCGACCACATCGTCGACAGTCTTCCAGAGCTCAAGGGCTACAAAGTGGGCCTTGTCAACCTCTTTGTCCAGCACACGTCCTGCGCGCTCTCGCTCAACGAGAACTGGGACTCCGATGTCCGGGAGGACATGAGCGATGCGCTTGACCGCATTGCGCCAGAAGATAGAAAGGGAGACCTCTACAGACACTCGGCGGAGGGTTTGGATGATATGCCTGTATGCTCAGAGCAACGATTTGGGTTGGATGTTTACTAACTAGCTATAGGCACACATCAAGAGCGCTCTGATTGGCGCGAGCGTGACAATACCTATAAAGGATGGGAAGCTGGCGACTGGGACGTGGCAGGGAGTGTGGTATCTAGAGTTCAGGGCGGCCAGGCACCAGAGGAAGGTAGTAGCCACGATACAGGGAGAGAAGGCATGAGTAGAATCGGTTCTAGCGCTTCACAATTCAGTTGGCTGCAACATGCCAACCCTACTCAAGTGTTCTTGACGATCATTACATATTGTACACCTGGTTCTATGGTATCTATGCATATAGCCATGCTTTCCCTAACGCCAACTCCGTTTTTGTGTGCCACAAGTTCAAATCTCCTCTTCATTCGCAGGGAAATCATCGATTTCTATATCCCCACCAGCAAGAACCTTCGTCTGCGGCGTGTAGCCGTTGGCGTCTGGTGCTTGGCCGGGCGTCGCAGCAACAACCTGTCCCTTCTCATCAACGAATTCAAAGTTGTAGCGCGAGAGGAGATGCGGGATCGCGGACAGCTGAGGACCGTAGCGCGCTGTGTTGTCGTAGAGTTCGAAGAGCGGGACGGCGAGGAGCTTCATGTTCTTTGGGACGCTAAGAACCTCTGCAATATTTGGTTAGTTATGATCAAGATAGAGATACGGGAAACGTACTCTGTCGCGGAAGCTGGATGAAGTAGAGTTTTTTGCATTCCTTCGGCCTTGTGACGTGGGCGGGGATGAATGGGTACATGAACGTCTCAAAGTTTGGGCGCCACCATTGCGCCAACGTGTCGCCAATCTCCCAGTCCTCATTGACTCCCTCTCCCGTGAACTGCGATCCGACCGGTGCAAGCCTCTCGTTCAGTCGCGCCTTGAACCCCTCGATCTCGTCGTCTTCAGGCTTGAGGTAGTCGCCCGGGAGCTTGAAGAACGCGTTTGCAATCTGCAGCATCAGGATGTGAGGGTGATTGTGTTCGTGACAGACGAGGATGCCTTCACAGGTACGGCGCATTCCATGGAGATCATAGTGCTCTTCGAGGCGCTTTAGGCGGGCAAGCACAGACGGGTCCTCTTCGGGCTGGTTCTCCTTGGTGCCAAAGGTATAGTTGGAGAGTGGGTAGAGGCGGATTGTCTCCGGCTGGTTCCCATTGAAGCTGAGAGGCAGAATTGCCGGGTATGAGGTTTGGAGGGCGGTGGCGGTGATTGTTGACATGATTGCTCTTTGGGATGAGAAGGTGGAGAGGGGAGCTGTGTCTACGTAGCACGCTTGAGCTTGTCAGGAACGGATTAACTTTGTTCGTGTTGGCGGGCGGGGGGTCTGGAGCCGCCCACAAACCTTGGCACGACATAAGAATGGCTCCATTTTCATTTCGTTGCAACTTGCTTATAGTAAATGTGATTAAAATAAGCACTTTTAACGACATATAAGTTATTAGAGCTCTTTAACAGGATCGTAGCTCAAAATTAAGATAAAGCCATCCGTTTTGTTGTCTCTAAATGCATCTTATCACCCAGCTGTGCACACGGGTACCATGACGAGAACATTGAATACCTCGATGAAGTCTTACATATTGAACATGCAAGGTAGCAAAATTAACTATTTCCCACGCATCGGTATATCGCTCGTCACAGCATAGAACTCCGTCGCTTCCTCCTCGCTCACCGTGCTAACCTCCGTTTTCCGCTTATCCACCAACCCAAGCCTCGCCTTCTTAACCTCCCACCACAGCTCCCTCCTATCACCTCCCAACTTCTCTTTCAGCAGATCCTCCTTGAGTCGCCGTATAAAGGAGTTATAAACCTCCGGCATCTCCAGGCTCGCCAGCTCGTCTCGCATCACACCCAAGTTCGCAATAGCCCGCCCATACCCGCTGTCGCCGAGGCTATGCTCGATCAAGGAGCGTATGATCCCTTCCATCTCCTTGCTAGCCGATTCGATCGTTGTCGTATCTACAGCTGTGCCAAGACGCTGCTTATACTCCGGAATAGCATTCTCAGAGCTGATTTCGGACCTCTCCTCGCGGCTGAGCAGAGCGTCGACATTAAGACCAGAGATGGGCTTGATGGCCTCCTTTGCGCGGCGGCCCTTGGCCTTCGGTGGCACCTTCTTGACGTCGGCGACTTTGATGAGGGCTTCGAGTTCATTTGCGCTGGCCTTGACGAGATCGGCAGGGGGTTTCGAGTATTTCATGAGAACTTCGGGGGGAGGTTGAACGGGCTCGTCGGGTTGCACGGCACGGCGACGGATGGCTTGGTTGATGCGATGGAGGACGGGAGAGTATGTGTCTTCGATAGCCATGTATTCCACGGGGTTGCCCTCGTCGTCCTTTCCAAACGTAGAGATGTCCATGGCATCGACATAGGCCGACATGGCACTGGTGAGCTCATCTGTAGGGAGGTTGCGGTGCTTGGTCATGGTCTGGCCAGATAGTGTGATGACGCGGTCAAGTGGAGGGAAGCGGTACAGGCGTACATCTTCTGCGAAGGGAAGAGGAACGTCAATTAGACACTCAAGGTCTGGCTCGATGGATGGCGTCAGGAGGACAAGCTGGGGGTCTTTGCCGTCTTTCACGACAATTCGAGCGACAGCATATGACTCCAGTTCTGCAAGTGCATGGACAAGAGACGAGAGCGCAAGTCGTGCCTTATCATTTGACCTCGCGGCAACAGTAACACAGCTTTCGCCCATGTTCAAATATCGCTCGTACTGGGGGGACATGTCAGCAAATGCGCCAAAATGAAGTGATAGCCGCTTGGAGAATACTACTAACCCTTTCTGCTGGTATGAATCCTACAATCGAGAAGCTTGTCACTGTCTCCAGCTTCGTTATGTTCTGGTCTGACTCGGCAATGGCAACTGCGGTCCGGCCATACTCGTAACCTTGTGCGAGATCATCTCTGTCGACATCTCTCTTCCCGCCAGGCGCAGACTCATCCACTATCTTGTATGTCCTTGCATTCTTCACGGCGGTAAGTGCATCGCCTTGGGCTGAAATGTCTTCCATCTTAACATCGCCCTCGTTGTCACCGGCCACTTCCGCCACGACGTAACTGCTGGCAGAAGGCGCTTTGGCGACCTTGGTGCGGAAATAGCGCTCGATGTCAATACACATGGCAGTATCATACTTCTCAGGGTCGCCTAATGTGAGTTGGCCCTTGAAAGTCGCATACGGTCTGTAGTCCTTGACGCGTGGTATGGATAAGTCCTGGATCGCTTCTGCCGCAGTGCCAAATATTGACTTTTCACATTTGTCTGCAAGACCTCTCAAAACCTTCTCATTGCCAGCCTAAAAAGTGTCAGCAAGAAATTGCAAACGACGGACAAAGTAAACCAACCTTTAGGGAATCCTTTTCTTCCTCTTTAAAGCCAAACTCCAGGTCATCAAAATCAACTCCCCTAGTATCATATTAGCCAAAAGTATATGAGACATTGGGGCCATTGAAGCTCACAAGACTACCAATTCTATGCCATCTTCATTCAGCTTCGCGGATGTCTCATCCAGATCATCAGAGTCCATCAAGCCTGTCCCATTGGTGACCAGCACAATCTTCCTCGCATACTTCAACTTCTTCGTGAACCTCTCCATCATATCAATAGCAATTATGATCGCCGAAACCGCATCTCCGACATCCGTCTTGCTGGGCTTGATACTCTTCTGCAGCTTTTTCAGATCTGGCACTTTTATGGGCCCCAGAGGCTGCATAATGGAGATGTTGTTGTACCCTTCCTCCCCCTCCAAGGCATTGTTCGTCTCATCGGTCCTAAACCCAACAATTCCAACTGTGAGAGTTGTCCGCCCTGTAATCATAATCGTAGCAAGAGAATCCCAGACATATCTCATGGCAAAATCCAGGTCGCTTTCGTCTCTCCCATTGCTCTTCCTGCCCATGGAAGCGCCCTGGTCAACGATAAAGATGGTTGCCTCCTTGCCCGACATCTTGCCGGTTGAGGCAGAGTTGAGTTACTATGTTCTACTTCCAGATTATTAAAGGTAGAATCCCTAGAAGCCGAATAGAAACTTGTCGATGATTCGAAGGATTTCGATAGGTGGCTGGGCTAGGCAAACGCGTTGTCTCACGCGTGCAATTACCATGCTGTCACGGACTCACGTGAAGATAAGACAGATGGTTGCCTCGGATAACGGCTGATGACGCGCTCCCGCTCACTGTAGATCTCCTCGGGCATCGGCTCTTGTGTCTTACCTCCTTAATCCAGTCCTGTCCCCGCAACGAAGCATCAATAAACAAACATACAGCTTCACTCAAACTCCAAAATGGCCGACGTTTCAATCTTTAACACTATGGCTCCGTACCATATCATAGCGTAAGTCATTGGTCATGCTGGCCCTTGGTCCCCTACTAACGAACTTAGATATGGCACCCACCTCGGCGCGCAGGCCTGGCAGGTAAGTAGTATCAATCTAGTCCCTTAGAACCTTTTATCACTACACTATCAACTATCAATTACTCACAACACCTCCCCCATCACCTTCCATCTCCTCCCCAACCACTACCCTCAACTAACAAACCCCCAGACCTTCGTCAGCGGCATAACCGCCTACCAAACCCTCGAGCGCCCCCAATTCTCCGCCCTCCAGCAGCGCGTCTTCCCCCGCTACTTCACCCTCCAAACCACCCTCCCCCTCCTCATCGCACTCACCTACCCCGGCGCCAACCACGGCGCCTGCTCCTACCACGGCGCCCTCGCGCCCGCAAACCAATGGAGCGTGCTCTACCCACTCACCACGGCCTTCGTCTGCGGCTTCCTCAACCTCGTTTTCGTCGGCCCCAAGACGTCGGAGCTGATTCGCCTCCGCAAGGCGCAGGAGGTCAAGGATGGGAAGAAGAGCATTGATCCGGCGCCGCATAGCAAGGATATGCTGGCGCTCAACAAGCGCTTTGCGCGTGTGCATGGCGCGAGCGCGCTGCTGAATCTGGTTAGCTTGGGCGCGAGTGTTTGGTATGGTGTTGGGCTTTCGGCGCGCTTGTAGGTGTCTGTTTCGAGGGGAAATGTCTGGGGTTCCGAAGAAGCCGGGGGTGTGCATGAGAAGCGTTCGGAGGAGATGAGAGGCGTCCGGAAGAGATGTATAGCTAGGATCAATGGCTCTGAGGGGTCTTGTGTACGAAGGGGATCGGAGAGTAAGTCTACGTCGTAGATATAGATATTGAATCGCCGCTTTGGAAGACTTCTTGCATTGGATCCATTGTGCAGTACCGCCTAAGGTATTCGAAAGGCCACAGTTGCGTATTGCTGGACCAGGGAATGCTCCCAGGTTAATACAGTAATAGTTTCCATGTTTGGCATGTAGTTGTTGCAAGCCTTCTCAGCAAACAAGGTCGTCATCTGGTTTCGGTGATAGATATTTGTTTATTACTGCTTCATTGTGGATATTAGATATTATATGTGGTGGCTATGGTTGTATTTTTTATTGTTAGTTATTATTAGAATAAATTTATTAAAAAATTACCATCCCAATATTTAATGACATCCCAAACATTCGTAACTGAATAATAGCTCTCCATTACATTACTTAAATCCCGAATCAGGTTGACGTCGTTACTCGGAGCAAACATACGATCACTATAATCGATTACATTTATTCCCTCATAACCGTCAAGACACCAATCTATATATGCCGCCAAGTGTCCGGCTCAATACCACAACACCAATTCTTCCGAAACAGAGTCACGCAGGCAGGCAGTCACATGGTCATCAAAAACACATAGCAAATAAAGTAGCCGGGTAGTAGTTCTTCTCATTGACACGCACACGTCTCGACTTGCGAGACGTGTTAAAACTATATACCCTACTCCAGACGTAAACCCAGTGCAGCCCCAAAGTGCAGGTATCAGCTAGGAAAAAACGTCAACTCCCCATCTGTCAACCACCACCCTCCCCATTATTACTATTCAGAATACTGCCACGAGAGAGCCTCAAATTGTGGTAAATTATGTAGGGACTGTGGTCTCCAGTATCTGCTCCCCGATCGCATTCCATAAAAGCCCTCATTTCCATGTGAAAAGGAATATCTTTCTCTTCCAATCATTGATGTAAGAAGGAATGGCTTTTCCCTATCCCCGTCCGTCCGTCCCGTCCCATTTTAAAGCGCCCAGCCACCGTTGAAGGGGGCCCGCTTCAGTTCTGTTTCCCATCCCAGCCGGTCCCATATCAAAAGGAATTTCGCAAACGTCTTGAAGAAGTGTCGGATCCCCAAAAGGGGGGATCATAAAAGTGGTATAAATAAAAATCGCACAAAGGCGACGTCGCCCCGAGACTGCCAGTTAAGGCGTCAGGACGACGTAAAAAAATTGAATTCGCAGGTGACAGTGAGGCTCCAGGCCATGTGTTTTAAGCCTGTACGAAGTCCCCACTAGTCGTGTTCGGACCAGAGACGAAGAGATATCGATGTATTTGTCGAACAAAAAAAAAGAAAAAAGAAAAGGTGTATTTGCGCATCGACCGACTCATATATTTTGAGAGGCGATGCCGAGAAACAAGTCGCACTTGTTTCCATAAAATCCATTACTAAAAACCCAAACCGTCCCGTAACCATGGGAATCGATCAATCGTCGCCGCGAGATCGTGATATAAGTGTATTCCCATTTGCCGAAACCACCAGAACGCCGTTAAGATATTATACAGAGCCAAGACGCAGGAGCGCCTCGATGGCCTCGCGCTCCTGAGAGTCGGAGGCCATCCCAAGGGAGCTGAAATCGACCTTGGGGTGAGATTGCTGAGAGGAAATATGATCATGGCGTAGTGGCGCAGATTTTGCCAGCGCCGAAAGAGACGCTCCGCCGTAGTTGTTGGACACAGCCCCTCCAGTATATACATGAGTATTGAGGAAGCTGCGTCCGCTAAGAGGTACTGATCCGTTGTAGGATGCTTGACGAAGGGCGACTGCGCCGACGGCGGCCCAGTCTTCGTCATCGGTCATGTCTTCTGGGTCGTCTCCCATCATTTCGTCGTCTGGAGGAGCCTCGGAGGAAGAGCAGGAGCCATCAAGTGACATCTTGTCGACTTCTTCCATCTCCATATCGACGTCGTCTTCGTGGGAGAAGACTGCAGAGTCGCCAGCCCAGCTGGAGGATGGCGCGTTGCGTCGTGCCCTGCCACCAGAGTTGGTATTGTTGATGGGCATTCCCATCGAGTAGGTGGGCAAGCTGGGAGGTGGCGATTGTTGTCCGCGAGATTCGCGGCTTGGTTGGCCGTTCATTCTCGCGTCCCATCTTCCCCATCCCACCTTCTCGAACTTGACGTCCCCGCTGAGTCCGCCGCCGTCGCCACCTCCACGGCCTTCCAACGCGCCGACTACCAGTCGCCGAGCCTTGGCTGGTGGGATGCTGGAGAATCCAGGAACGGAGGTGGTGAGGTATCCCATGATGTGGCGAATGGCCAGAGGGCCATTGTTGAGGAGGATGTCGGGAAGGTGGTGCTTCGCGAGAAGGGTTGGGGTGATGGACCCGGTCGTCTCAAACCCATTCTGCGAATCCATGCTGCCGCCACTGCCATCGCGGAGGTCAAAGTCGGACTCGACGGCATCCAGGTGGCCTGGGGCAGTGGAGCCGTAGTTTTGCGACTTGAGGCCGTGTGGCGCTAGGTTCGGAGAGATGGAGTTGGGAGGAGTAGGGAGGGTATGGGTAGCTTTCGAAGCAGGTACACTCTTGGCCAGACCACTAGTGAAAGCGTCTGGACCCAAGGGCTTCGTTATGTCGCGAGCATTTGCCATGGAGCCATTTAAGGCGATGGAAATGCTAGATCTTGTCGTAGCCATATTGGCAGAAGGGTTGCTTGGGTTCGTTTCTCTATTGCGCGCGCGAAATATTAGCCGACAGTACTATATGCGCGCGAGAATAATATCGCCGTCGCGCGTTGGAGGCGCTCGGTGATGGGAAATCTCGTGGGTTGACTCACTCGGCTTGCCAAAGAAACGAGGCGATCGATTGCAGGACGCGCTGACCAGGTTGGTGCGAAGCGACTGGAATCGAGTCTTCTGCTGACAGAGGCTATCTCGTACGAATTTACTTGATGATAAAGTCAAGTAAAGCGACTTTTGAAGCAGAGGCAGTGCTGGTATATGCGAAAGCTGATTGTTTGATTGCTGTGCTATTCTTTTTGTTTGGTGATGTTGATGGAAGGAGGGAGGGTTCGGGGGAAGGGGGAGGATATGAGCCATCCAGGCGACGGATGGGCAGGACCACAGGACTACCTGGGGGTATGTTTCCGGGAGTTTGTGTGGGAAGTACATCAGTACGTACACAGGTTACAGGAAGTGTGGGCAGTGTGGACGGTGTATTGGACTGGAGACGAGCGGACAGAGCGGACATGAGCGGACCCAAGGAGGTACCTCTCCAAGGTGCGGGTACTGTATTTGTATGAATGTACATTTATGGATCAAACCTTGCCGTACAAAGAAAGGGCCCAGTTCGCGAACCGCTGTCGGCCATATCTTGGTACCTCACATTCCGCTGTGTCAAAGGTGTGGTAAGAGGTACTCTTAGATGCCATGTTTGTGTGGTGGTGGCTTGTGCCAGAACGCAGCGATGTGATTTGCCCTCCCTTTGTTCGCTCGTAGCTGAGACCAGCTGATAGATAGAGACTCAAAGAGTACAGAGTACAGTAAGAAAAAGCAAGGAATGCAGATAATGATGCGTTGGAAACCGGAAGCCAGCGACGGGCTTTTGGGCATCACTGTAAATCCGCTCATATTAAATCAGTGACCGTGCAGGTTTCCTTGCTTTTCCCTTTCTAATCTCGCTGCCAGCACTCCCTCCCCTACTCTCACTTTCTTCCCTGAGGGTAAGTACTGAGGAAGTAAGCCCCTCCCTGCCATTAACTCACGTTATGAACATACCAAATGTTTGTGTATCGTATTTTGCCCCTCAATGCAATTAGCTATTTACAGCTCGATCACCCGAGATGGAGCATTGCGGGGGCATCGTGAAGCCGTAAGCACCTCATCCTTCTGTCCAAATGTGTCCGAGACCTCATGTTGTGGGCTGGATTCACTTGCCGCGTCTTATCTCTCTCCACATCTCGGGAACTGTCATTACAGCGAGTACTCCACTCCCCACTTCGGGTGGCTTTCTCAGCGCACAATGAGAAATCAATGAGATTTGGTTGCTTTATCTACCAAAGCCCTCTCCACTTGCCCTCATTCTGTGCCCTTGGTGCGCGCGGATCCGCACGGATCGCAAACTTCCCTCGCGAAAAGCGATACTGAGGCCAAGCGATGACGCGTGTAATAAGTTCGCCCTCGGCGTCGGACTTTGTCATCCTTAGCTAGCTCCAACAATAACGCTGCAAATCCCACGTTCCTAGCTTCAAATGCTCTGATTGCTCGGCTTGCATAACGCTGTTGAATGAGGTCGTTTTGAATGACAACGTTCCAATTCTGTAATCTATATATAGTTAGCGATCGTAGCCTGGTACTTGAAAATGCGTACTTACATAAAAAACTCGAAAACTCGCTGTAGAAGGTGAACTTCAGAGTATCGTTGCTGATGGTGGCCATTTATTGCCGCCAAGGGCGCACACAAGCTGCTCCTAACATTTGGAGACCCGTAAAAATAAGACAAAACAATCCAACGCAGCAAAAAAAGAGGCTTAATCGGAGGACATAAGCACAAAGGCGGATATGAAGAGGAAAGGAAAGGTCATCTGGCGCACACCAAAATATAGCGAAGAGAAGATATCCCATGCTCCTCCATGGCCGCTGTTGTTGTATACCCTGGGCGTTGTGGGGGGGGTTCTGTTGATCCATATTTTGAAGTTCGTGTTCTTCGTTATTCATATTTTCATGCTTTTCTTCTTGGCTAAGTAATTTATATCTAATGTCGCTATGGGGTTGTTTCTGTAGAAAGGTGTCCATCGTGAGAGATGAGTTGTTGTGGTGAGCTGAGTGTAGTTGAGTGTCTGAACTTCAATTGTTTAAGAAGAAGGTACGATGAACTTGTTCGAGGTAGAATGGCGAATTTAGGATGGCGCTTATTTAAGAAGGTACGATGAACTGATAATGGAATAGCATATATCGCGTGACACAAATTTATGTAAATTAACGTACGTATTTCACGTAAGCGTGGGAATACAACAACCGCATGCCCTCTGACCCGGTGGCCACGATAAAGACTACGACAGTCCTGATAAAAGGCGCAAAATTCCCCGCACGTACGGCGAAACGTGGGTCTTAAAGCTGCTACTGCACTCCGCCGTTGAAGATGTATCTTCGACACGCCTAGATTCGTAGTCAATACCCCGCCTAAAGTAACATAGCTTCCTGAATTGCCGGTAGCCCGCGTAATCGCACAGAAATGAGAAACTTACAGCTATCAAATGGCCCACTTCCTCCTCGGTCTGGCTGTAAACTCGTTTATACTGCCCTATCTCGGCGCGAAGTACCTCATTCTTTGTCTTGGTGCCGTCGCAGATGGCCTTAAGCTGTAGCTCAAGCTCTTTCCGTAAAAACGGCTTGCTTAGCTTCTCCTCGAAGCCGATATTGTCGTACCCCTCTATTAGCGCGACTCCGAGAGTCGTTGGTATGAATTCTTCCACGCCTCCGCTGGACCTGCCACTTTCGGCGGCAGCACCCCCTCCCCGCCCCCTCCCTCTGCCCCGACCACGGCCAGCACCTCGGCCTCTTGCTGGTGCACTGTCTTCCCTAACAGGCACATTACCGCCTCCCCTTGACTTCGTCATGACGTATCCCCGTTCTTTGATTTTTGCGATATGTTCGGCCATTGTAGCATCTGTTCCAATACCATTGGCGTCCATTAGGGCAATAAGATCGGGCTCAGTCAAATATCCTGGAGATGCCGTCTTGCCGTCTGTAAGTGTGGCTTCTTTCGGCTCAAACTGTTCTCCAAGAGTGAACTTTGGAAGCATATTTCCCGTCCAATTCTCATAAGGGTAAACGTCGAGGAAATTGCGCTCCAGTACTATAACTCCATGAGCATGAAAGGCTTCGGGGCCATATTGTAGCTCGATATCTGTTGCAGTGCCAATGGCATCTTCGGAGCAACATGCCAAGAATCTCCTGACAACAAACTCGTAAAGGCGGCTTTCGTCATCACCCCGAGTTCCGGTATAGGCAGCAATAGGGTGAATCGGCGGATGTGCTTTGTCGTCATTTCGCCCTGCACGAGGCCAGTGGAAGCCCCCGTTGACTAAACCTTGGGCAAATGATCCCCACCGGCTATCCTCAGTGTGCTTCCCAACAAGTGCTTGGAGGTTCATGCCCCTGTCAAATATATCTGTTTCTGTTCGGGGGTAACTGATCATTCCTTTGTTGTAGAGGCCCTCTGCCACTTTCATAGCAGTCTGACTGTTCATACGTAGAAATCGACTGGCCATCTTTTGCAACTCAACTGTAGTGAGCGGCAATGGTTTCCATCGCTTGGTTGGCTTTTGCTGGACTTTAGTGACCTTTGCTATTTTCGCGTCGAGGCACCGCTCGAACAGTATCGTGACGGCAGCACGGTCAAAAAGCCGGTTTCGATTCCAGAGAAATGTTGCGTCAATGTTGTCACGAGTATGGGTGACCTTTATACTCCAGAATGGTTCCGGCACGAAGTTTTGAACCTTCAAATAACGATCGACGACAAACCCAAGGGTTGGAAACTGGCAGGAGCCTATAGTAACCGTGAGAAGAGGATTTTCCGCAACGAAATTGGAGGGAATGCCTACCGTAAGAAAGTTTGGCTTCTGCTAATGGGCCTCCAAGGGGCTGGAGCGAGAGAGTTTGAAAGCGAGTAAATGCGTAGCCGATTCTTAGATCAAGCTCGATTCGAGCTGCAACTGCATCGACTTGACGGCTATCAAGGTTAATAGGATGCTTAGCTGCATTTATGACATGTCTAAGAAACGTTAGAATGCACTGCAGAAAGGTGTTGATATCTTACGCTCGTTCAATGTTGCTAAATTTTGCTCTCTTGACATCGATTGTCGAGTTGCCTTTGACTGCCTGTTCTCTAACTTCATTGCCGATATGTTCCCCTTCGCGGTCACAATCAGTCCATATGAAGAGAATTCTGGCATTCCTGGCTTGGGTCTCGATATTCTTTGCAATAGCCGCCTTGTCCTTGGGTTGTGTTAATAGCTGTCTTCTGATCCCGCTGGGCAAACTTACATTGTGGACTTTGACATGGACACGACCATCAAACAACTTGTAAGGGGGAGGGTAACTCCAATTTTTAAACTCGGGACCGAAATCTACATCGGTCAAATGCCCAAGAACACTTGTCATGGTAACATTGCACGTTCCCCAGGGTGGACCGAAATTGAACGTGAAGTCATAGTTCTTGGTAAACTGGGCGCCAGCCACATTTCTCTGCCAGGTATCATCAGTATTGGACGCAGCGAGTATACTATATGCATCTTCTAGGTTCAATCTTACTGTCGCAAAAGATCCTCCGCCAAGATGTCCTGCGACAGCCTTCGCAATGCTGGGCTTCTCCGCCACGCAAAGAATCTTAGGACCCATGATTCCTTGTCATACCATGACCTCAGGCGTCCTAAGAGACTATAACTTTAAGAAATGTCCGGAACTTATCATATTGAGGCTTCTCATGTGAATTCCACGTCGTTATACAGGGAAGGGAAGGCAGCGTGTATGACCATTAAACGCGTGCCTGCCAAATTTTACTTGGACAGGCAGGGTAAATAAATAAGCTTAAAGGGTTTATATGGGGGACCTGTCAGCGGGGACAAGATCCAGAAAGAAACAAGCAGGCAGCACAAATAGCACAGCCAAACAGACCCCTGTACAGTATGGAGCGTTGCAAAATACTGTGGTGCTTGCACTGCGATTTACTACGCGTGTAATTTATAAATTGGTTAGGTTCCAGGTACAGCAGGGTTGTGGATAAGCCTTCACTAAGCGCTGCTGTGCTCCGTATAAATGTCGCGTAGCATAACCGTATGACGACACGTCTCCAACTGCACATGAGACCATTTGGTTGTACACGCTCATAACGACATTTCCGGCTCTACTTGCAGCTGTAGAGTAAACATACACGACAGATGCAGCTCGTCGCTACGACCATGGCCTTGCCGGCCGTGGCTACGTTCGAGGAGTGTGCCGATTTCTCAAAGACTGTCGCTCCATTCATACCCCAGCTATACGAATTGCCTCAACAGCTCCTTAACTCATGGTCGAAGCCCGATGAGCTCCTTGAGATCTATCTTGCGACGAACCCTTTAATAACTGCGGTTGCTTTTGGGCTGGCCCTATACCCGATCGTGTGGATCGTGTCGGAAGTCAACAGGAACTATTCGCAGATTGACCGTCTCTGGAGCATCTTGCCGGCGGTATTCGTTGGGCATTTTGTAGCATATGGACACTTGATTGGGTTGGATACTGAGAGATTGGATACCATGATGGTTGCCGTTGCTATTTGGAGCGTAAGTTATCTGGAAGACGGTCTCGCTCAGCGGCTAACAACATATAAACAGGTGCGGTTAACTTTCAACTACTGGCGACGAGGAGGCTACGGCATTGGCTCTGAAGATTACAGATGGTAAGGACATATTCTGGCTCGGGCAATGGCTACAAAATGTTAACAACGTGCTCAGGATGATCGTTAAAAGGAAGGTGGATTCATGGAGCCCGGCGATATGGCCTTTATTCAATATCGTCTTCATTGCTGGCATCCAACTACTCCTCCTTTTCTTGATCTCGGCGCCCGCATATATCCAGCTGCTAGTATCGAATATGGGAATGGGAATATCGAAAGTCGATACCATTTTCCCCAGAGCCCTCATTGGTTTTGTCTTGATTGAGGCGCTGGCTGACCACCAACAATGGAGTTCGTACCCTCACTTCGTATTGGCTGAGGTGGACACTGACATTTATCTGCAAAGGTTTCCAAAGCGCAAAGACGAAGTACAGGGCCACGGCCAAAGTTCCCCAAGGTTACGAACAAGAAGACTTAGAGCGAGGTTTCGTCGTCGGCGGCCTCTTCTCTTTGTGTCGCCACCCAAACTTTGCGTGCGAGCAAGCCTTCTGGGTAGCTCTATATCAATGGTCGTGCTTCAACACTGACCAGCTATATAACTGGACTGGAATCGGTGCTTTCAGTCTGCTATGCTTGTTCCAAGGCTCCACTTGGTTGACAGAGTTGCTTACGGCACAGAAATACCCAGAGTACAAGGAGTACCAGAAACGAGTCAGCAAGTTCATCCCGAGGTTGTCTCATGAGCTTCCCGGAGACCCGGTCGACGAGCCTCGTGCAGCGCCTGCGACGACAGCAAAGACAGCCGGCAAGAAAGGGGATAAGGGGCAGAAGGGGTCCAAGAGAAACTAGAGGATTGGATCGAACATCTTGGGACGTCATAATTGACAGGGTTCTGTAGATCCCAATATACACATCTTCAATTGCTAGAAAGAGATTGGAGATAATGAGTGGAAGTCGCTTTGTACCCGCCTTTAGCCTCTAATCTTGGGGTGACGCCGTCGTTTCCACCCGCTAACTAGTGGATAAGAAAGTCATATGCCAGATCGCACGACCCATTGCCGAGTAGGGCAACTTCTACAAAACTGGCGCGACGGTCAGTTTAAATCACAATCAGGCCATTCAAGTCAAGTGTATTTCGGAACCTCCTCATTCTACCTTTCCTCACAAACCAACCGCCAAGTTTTCGTCTAAAAAAACCTTTCTACAGATTCTTCATTCGTGACAAAGCTTCATAAACCTTGTAAAATAAATTTCCCTTATCGGCCTCGGCGTCACATTCCTCTTTCAGAACACTTTTCTCGAAAGGTACGAACCACTCTCTGGCGTGACATTACACCTTCTCATCCACCTCCAGCCAACCCGCCGCCATGTCCGACAACTCCGCCCTCAAGCGCCTCTACAGCTCCTCCTCCAGCGTATCCGCTGGCGACACCCCCACGACGACGACAGCCACCACCCCCGACCCCTCGCAGTCCCGCCACGAGTCCGAGCACGGCGCCGGCGAATCTGACCCCAGCACCGCTTTCAACCCCGCCAAGGTCTCCTCAAAGCTCACAAGCCTTGCTGCCAGCGCCAGCGCCAGCGCCGCCGCCGTAAAGATCGTCCCCGTTCCAGGCTCCGATGAAGGTCACGCCACTGACCCGCTGCTGCGTGTTTATGACCCCACCAAGGACGCCCATCTGAGCATCGAGCAGCTCCTTGCCCGTCCTCGCCTGCCGCGCACACCATTCGAGCGTGCTACTATGGGGAAGGTCAACGCTAAGCTGGAGGTTGCTGCGAATGGTGGGGTTGAGCTTGGCCCGGAAGAGCAGCTTGCTGCCAAGAAGCTCCTGGAGCAGGCTGGAGAGACGTTGAAGAAGGCAGATCGCGAGAAGCATATGAACTTTATCAGGGACATGGCTAAAGATTTGGACTCTGGAAATGTGGAGAGGAAGTGAGTTCGGATGATGGTCTGCTGCATGCATATGGCTTGGGCTGTGTTTTGTCATGGGGCGTTTTCAAATATCTTCCCTTCATGATACCCTGGGATGTACGACAATGGAGTCTGTTAATTGGTGGCGATGGGATAGATCTGGCTTATTGGGTTCTGGAGTATGGCTTAGATGGTACAATTAGAACTGGGAAGGCGTATGAATGTATTATAGAAGGGGGATTGACTCAAAGTCTTATATGGCTTGTAGAGCTTCCTATAAAGACAGGGAAACCAGTGGTTTAATATATAGACATTTCACCATCACAACTGTATCAAAACGTGACGATTAATATAAATACGATCGATTCCACTTTATAAGTGAGGGCTGACGTGCAGCAAGCCTAGGTATCTCAATAAATTCTCCAATCCAATCCAAACCTCCGATCAAACGCAGGCAGCCATATGTACGCACGCAGTCGAACTCCATAACAACCAATAACGAAGGTAAACCCCCCAAAATGTATCGCCCAGTTGAGGGGCATAATGTAATGTTGCTCTGGAGCAGTAAAATATTTCGATGAACCACCAATGCTCTCTCTAATGACCAAACGACCGACCAATGCTGGTAGTAATAAATAAAAACGTAGATGCGTAAGTTTTTTTGTGAGGATTTTCTGAGCATTTAGACTCTGTTACTCGCGAAATCAATCACAGTACAATCATCTTCAAAGAAACCTTCCTCATCGTCTGGCATATCCGGAGCGGTTCGCGAGGACTTCCGACGGCGGGTGGTGCTGACGATGGGTTCCGATAAATCATCTGGGATTCTTGTGGTGACTCGCTCCATGGATTCAGCTGGTAAAGCGCGGTGATACTCGGACGACATGAGAGCGTCCTCATCAGAGCGTTCTTTCCCAATGTGAAGGTTGGCAGCATGTATGGGGCCACCAAATACCCATGGCACACCAGGGGGGCGGTTAGCCCTCTCCGTAGAAGGCGGAGGAGAAAACAATGCCGAAGTCGTCGGAGAGAGAAGCTGGTGTGAAAACTCGGAGTACGCAAATAGGGAAACTCGAGGGTCCGTGTGGAATGGCTGATAAGGTGCATTCGATTCGATTTCAGCGTGAGGGATGGAGGACTCGGTTCCTAAAATGGAGGCCCCTGCAACTAGAGAAACAGGACGTGAGAGAAGTGTGCGGTTCTCCCCCGCATCTCTTTCCTCAAGGTCCTCTTCGTCCGCAAGATCGAGCTTTCGCTTTATCAGAGGAGCTATTTTATTATCCGGGATCGAGGGGATCCTAATGTCGACCGGAGCAGTTCCGATATGGATGCGGTAGATACCAGGCTTGCTCTTGGACCTTATATGTTTAATCGTATACATCTTGACATAGCCATCCACAAGTGCTGCAAATGTCTGTTTATGGTGACCGCCTAGCCACTTCACACAGCCGACTGAGCAACTCGTTGCTGCCTGCGGAAGATGCAATTTATTGTCGCCGGCTCTTCGGAATTGTTGAATGGTGCCAGTCGCTGCACCAAACGATTTGCTTATCCCCGAAGCGATTGCCTTTCCACCTTGGCCAGCAATTGCAGTCAGGCTCGCTGTAATGGCACCTGTTCGGTTTGGAATAGGACCAAAGCTGCCACTTGCACCGCGTGGCCGCGCTAAGAATGGCTGAGTGAGGTTCCAAGCTGCATTAGCCACGTTACTTGCCATTGCAGCTGCCGAAGGAGAAGCCTCTCTAATATTGGAGGGGTAAACCGACGACGACGTCTTCGCCCGCTGACGAAGTGGTGGCCAAATAAAGGCGTTGTGTGGCACGTCGAGGAAATGTATCGTGTTCCGCTCTGTGACCATGGCAATCGTTTCACCAAGTGGCAGGGTCCATATCACATCGACAATTCTCGCAACAGTAAGGCGAGTAAACGAAGCAACCTGCCGAACATGTATGCCTTGGGCGGCACCAGGGGCCAGCGGTTGCAAAGCCGAAGATTTTGTATGCTGTATCCGCATCAGGTCCCAGATAAATTGAACGTCCCCCTTGGTGCTTGCGGTAAACAGGGCTAGGCCTGTAGGTGAGAATGACATATAGCTGCAGCCAAGAGGCACTTTGAAAGTGGCCAAAGTGGCAGACGCCGTATTTCGAAGCGTTGCAAGCTTGTAAAGGTCTACGATTGTTATAAGAACTGGATCGGGTTGTGATGTGTCGTACTGCAGGGCGGCTCCATGCGTGGGTGGAAAGTCAGGGAGAGGCTCCTTTTGGTTTGAAGCCTGCCAGTTCCCGTTGACATTATTGGTAGGCTTATTCCAATAATTCGCCCATGCTCTCGATCCTTGATCTCCAACCCACTTCGCGCCTTTGATGGCCTCTTGAGCTGCCTGGCGTCGTAAACGACCCCAGAACTCTTCCCCTTGGGGCGTGTCGACAGCACAGTTAACCGTAGGCAATCGCGGCGGCGCAAAAGTGTCAAGTCCAGGAATTCGAGTTGTCGACTTTGAGACGTCGACACGGGCTCTCAGTGACACTTGGTTCGTTAAACTAGACGGGCTATAAGCCAGCCATCGGCCTCGTAGTGAAAGTAGCGTCGACTTTGGGCGCAACTTGTTCAGCCTCGCTTCATTGAACTGGCTATCACCATCCCCGAAGTCAGGCTGAGCTGCCGGCTCATAGGGAGCTGGCTGCTGAATCGTAGTCCAAAACTTGCCTAGGCACCGAAAGCTCATTGACGAATCGTTGTCGATCTTTATTTGGCGGAAAATCCATAGCTCGCCAGTAACCCCTGACGAAACCACAATATTTCCTGCGTCTGCAGTCACCGTCAAAGCACCTGCTGGTTGCGGAGGAACGAAATGCGGGCTTGTGATCGGTATTGGGAGAGTAGTCTCTGGAAGAGAGAGAAGTGTTCCCACGTATCTCTTCGTGCTTAGCGACCAAACTTCCACTGTTGTTTGATAGTGTTTAGTCGAGCCTCCTTGCCTGCGATGGGCTCTTGATGAAGTGCCGATACTGCCAGATGTCTGTTCTGTTGCGGCTTCTGTCGGCCCCAAATTTGGTGAACTTTGTTCGCCATCATTTTCATAGAATGCAGGTCCATGTACCACAGCAGCGATCAAAGGGAAGCCGCCCGAGAGTTCGCCTTTCACAGACCACGGCAAAATCTTCGCGCTATAGACACCGCCACGCAGGCCGTCGAGAGTCGATATCTCGGTGTGTCCCGACTTCGAAATTGCATGAACGCTCAAACCACCTTCAAACCCAGATATAACCACACTCTCAGTGTGCTTCGAGCCAGTTCTGGACGTATTAATGCTGTCCAAGCCGAAGAAGTAGCCCTGCGAGCCTGGTTTCAAGCCCATGCGGCGAACCGGTAGCCCTAGATTGATATCGGGCGCACCATAGAAATGTGGCTGCGCTTGGTGGGGAAGCGGGGG
Organism: Pseudogymnoascus sp. BL308; assembly: GCA_001630595.1. Classification (NCBI taxonomy): domain Eukaryota; kingdom Fungi; phylum Ascomycota; class Leotiomycetes; order Thelebolales; family Thelebolaceae; genus Pseudogymnoascus; species Pseudogymnoascus sp. BL308. The sequence continues at coordinate 57,358 of LMYD01000319.1, read as the reverse complement.
ATGGGAGGCGAAGCGCTGTGCCTGTTGAGAATACGCAGAATTTCTGCGATGCATGCTGGAGGCTCTTTGTGACATATTATCCTCAAACGGATTATTTCCATCGATTTGTACGCTTAGTGGCCTTCGGCGATAACTAGGTGGGGACGCGGATGGGACATGTCCATTCACGTCTTTCCGCTCTCGTTGATTCCACCCAGCAAGTGTATTTTTGTCATCATAAGACGATGGAACCGTTGGCGGAGTGTCGCTGGGGTTGATGAGATTACCTGGAGAGCTCGAGAACGACGGTATGTTTCTGGCCCATTCAGTGGTACTCTGTCCAGTAGACTGGTCGAAGCCGGGGGATGGCAGGGCGTGAAGCAAAGGCGATGTTATTCCTGGTCCATTTGTATTTGTCGCAGTAGTGACCGGTTTGACGTCAGATACCGGTGTAAAAGACGGCGGCGAAGGAGTTGCTGGCTTATTGTCGTCGCTGTTAGACGGTCAGTATGGCCTTGTTTCACAGGGTGTTGCCTTCAACGGCGGTCTGGCATATGTCTTTACTTACAGTACTTTAGATGCGATATTTATTGCCGTAGCGCCTCCACCACTGTTATCCTTCGCCGCCGCATTTCTCCTTTCCCGCTTGGACGGAATGGTGACTGAGGGAGGTGACAACTGGGGTGACTGTTTCCGAGCCAGCGATGCGATAACAGATGTGGGTTTGTTGTCTTTCTCAGTCGAACGGGTCATTCAAAGTCCTGCTAGAAGCTGTATTTAGTTGATACCTGGCCACAGGCTAGCCAGGAAGAGTTGAAACGCGATGAAGTCGAGCGTACGATGCGGAAACTAGCTGTCCGAGCTGATGCGGCTGCTGGGTCTGCCAAGGTGCCACTTGATCCTGGCTTACCAGCGTCGTTGATTTTGGAGCGTTGGTGATGTTCAAATGACTGTGATGTATTCTAAGCGTAGTATTTCTCGTGGATGCGACCGGCGACTTTATATTCTTCTAGATGTAGTTTGTAAGTGTTGTGGTTTGAGGAGTAAGAGGCCCTTTGTGACTTGCCTGACTGTGGGTGATAAGCGGCGACCACAGGAGGGGCGGGGCAGTTGGCGACAGCGGCGCCCGCCTGGCTGGACCCCTCCCCGTGCAGTCGCCCGGCAAGCCGCCAGTCACCAATTAGCGGCATTTATCCATTCCGGACACCGTCAGGCACACCTGCTCATGTGAGTAACTCGGTGGCCACATTTCAGTTTACAAGTACTATAAGTACCATACTGTTCGTGTTTGTACATGTTTACAAGACTTCTTCTACTTCGATATTAGAGTACGGGGTAGAGACGAAATGAGCTGGAAATGGAACATATTCATTAGATATTGTAATTTTATCCCTGAACCAGCGTTGTCCACCACAAGCAACCTGGTGCGCCTTTGAGAGCATGATTTGCGCAACTCTTTCCCCGTTGCGCCTCAACCACAATCAGTGTCTGATGGTTCCTGCGCTTTTTCTTGTCTCCTCTGTGGCTTTCCACCCTCCAGAGCAAAATATTTTGTAACAGTACAGTCGTAGTAGTACAAAACTGTCGATGGGTAGCCTCAGGCGCGACGATTTACGCCTTCTTCTTCGATGCTTGCTTCGCCTTCGCTGCCTTCTTTCTGTTGCTTCGGATCATTACAACGCTCAGGAATGACCCTACCAGGGCTGATGCAAGTAATATGAGGATGACAGGTATCCGAATCGCCCATACTCGTGGTGGGAATAGTTGTTGGATTGGTTGATCGGGGTCGACAAAGGGCTGTCGGAGGTTAGCTGTTGTGTCTCGAGCTCTGATATTGCCATCAACCTACCATAAGAAGTGTCCAGATAGTGTAGTAGAGGAACACAGCAGAAGCTACCAAGAGCATTGCGAGACCGACAAGTTTGTCAAGCTAAAGGAGTGGACGTTAGTTATGAACTTGATGGGAGTTGTGGTGTACCAACCATTGTCGCAATAGAATAGGATATTAGTGCCAACAGAATGAAGTCAAACTGAGGCGCTTCAATGTATTATTGCAAATGAGGATGTTGCGACTTGTGGTTGAATTCCTTATGGCTGCTTCAGTGCAGTCAATAATGTCCAGATCCCTCGGTTTTCGAAGCTCCCTACTCGATTTACATGGGTTCTGGTCGTGACGCGCTACACTGCCTGTCATTAAGCTTGTCTCTATTGGGGTCTAGCCCAAAAGGTAAGGCTGCCGCTGGATCTTGCATCGCTCGAAATAATAATTCGGACACTGCATAGAACACAACTTCAAATGAACGCCAACAAATAAACTGGAGTGCCTGTAGTAGTGTCTCCATCGACGAGGGCCTCGTACAAACACGTACAGCGAGTTATAACTCCTGGTCAAGCGATACTTTGCAGGAGGCCGTCGCGCCGCGCGACTGTCTTTCGATTCGCCTCACCTTATCGCTGGTCGGCCTTCGATTTAGGTGTACCTTGAAAAGCCTTCAAGAGCAGCTTCGAGGTCAAGTTCACGATGGAGGATCCAGCGCCCACTTCGCCCAAACGGCATCTGGATGAAAGATCTCCAAACAGGGTACCTACGTCGCCGCGTCGCAGCGATCATCACAACAGATCACACGACAAACCGTTGGCATCTCGAGGCCGCCCAGCCACAACCGTGAGGACGGAAGAGGAAAAGCAGGCAGCTGCAAAGGCAGAATATGAAAAGCTGTTGAATGTGAGGTCTGGAGGAACCTACATCCCTCCAGCGCGTTTAAGAGCCCTGCAGTCGCAAATCACCGACAAGTCGAGCAAGGAATATCAGCGCATGGCTTGGGAAGCCCTTAAGAAATCCATTAATGGACTCATCAACAAGGTCAACGTCTCGAATATCAAGTTCATTGTACCGGAACTCTTCGGCGAGAACCTCGTGAGGGGCCGTGGACTGTTCTGCCGGAGCATTATGAAGGCGCAGGCTGCCAGTTTGCCATTTACTCCTATATACGCAGCTATGGCAGCTATCGTCAATACGAAGCTGCCGCAAGTAGGCGAGCTACTCCTTACAAGACTTATTATACAATTTAGGAAAGCCTTCAAACGAAACGATAAGGCCGTCTGTCTCTCTTCTTCCACCTTTATCGCACATCTCTGCAACCAACAGGTGGCACACGAAATGATCGCCGCCCAGATACTACTCCTATTACTACACAAACCTACGGATGACAGTGTTGAAATTGCCGTTGGCCTAACTCGCGAGGTGGGCCAGCATCTGGAAGAGATGAGCGGCCCTATTGCTCTGGCTGTTTTCGACCAGTTCCGAAGCATTCTCCATGAAGCAGATATCGACAAGCGAGTCCAATATATGATTGAGGTGTTGTTTCAAGTCCGGAAAGACAAATACAAGGACAATCAGGCTATAAAGGAAGAACTGGATTTGGTGGAGGAGGAAGATCAAATTACCCATCGTACTAGCTTGGATGATGAGCTAGATGTCCAGGATGGCCTGAACATTTTCAAGTTTGATCCAGAGTGGGAAGAGCACGAGGAGGCATACCAGCGCCTCAAGGCGGAAATTCTTGGGGAAGGAAGTGACGAGGAAGATGAGGATGAGGACGAGAGTGACGAAAGCGAGGATGATGAAGAAAAGCAAGAGGAGAAGGCCCTGGAGATCAAAGATGCAAGCAATGCTGATCTCGTGAATCTAAGGAGGACGATATATCTCACGATCATGTCCAGTATCGACCCCGAGGAGTGCTGTCATAAACTGATGAAAGTCTCGTTGCCTCCTGGACAGGAACCAGAGCTTCCCTCTATGATCGTCGAGTGTTGTTCGCAAGAACGCACATATCAAAAGTTCTACGGGCTGATTGGCGAGAGGTTTGCTAAGATCAATCGCCTCTGGACGGATCTGTTCGAGCAGTCGTTTGCTAAATATTACGATACGATTCATCGCTACGAGACCAACCGACTGAGGAATATTGCCCGTTTCTTCGGCCACCTTCTCAGCTCCGACGCGCTTGGATGGCACGTCCTTACCGTCATCCACTTGAACGAGGAGGAGACCACGTCGAGCAGCCGTATCTTCATCAAGATCCTATTCCAGGATCTCGCCGAGGCAATGGGCATGAAGAAGCTCCAGGCGCGTCTGAAGGACGACGCATACCAAGCCAACTTCACAGGCTTGTTCCCCCGCGATAACCCGCGCAACACAAGGTTCTCCATCAACTACTTCACCAGCATCGGCATGGGAGCAGTTACAGAGGACATGCGCGAGTACCTGCAGAACATGCCCAAGCCAGCGCTGCCTGCCCTCCCCGCCGCAGCGGCGCAATCAGACTCGGGCAGCTCTGTATCGAGCTATTCTTCCTATACAGGCTCCTCGTATTCACGTTCTAGATCACGGTCCCGATCGCCCTCTCGGCCTCGGCCACTCGCACGCGGCCGATCGCGTTCACGCTCCCGCTCATACTCAAGCTCCCGCTCCCGCTCCAGATCTCGGTCCGACTCCCGGGGTCGCTCATACTCACGCCCACAATCGCGTTCTCGGTCGCGGCGCCGCTCCTACTCGCGGTCGCGCTCTCGGTCGCTCTCTCGCTCTCCGGTTCGAGGAGCAGCGCGCCGTGTTTCGCGCGGTCGTTCACGTTCTGCTACGCCCCGCAGGCGTTCTGGAGGCGCGAAGAGGGGGAGGAGCTTTAGCCGTTCGCGCTCTGGCTCGCGGTCGTTGTCTCCCTCAGCAGAGCGTTCGTTGAGCCCAGCGCGTAGACGAGGTCCGAGGTCCGCGTCGCCTCCTCCTAAGAGACGGCGCGAGTACAGGGATTCGCGGTCGCCGTCACCACCGCCGTCGAAGAGGGGTCGGAGGTATAGCTAGATGAATATTTTATGTGTTATATTACAAGGTGGAGAGCGGAGAGTTTGTTTCGAGTAGACCGGAGGCGGGTGGACACAGGGAAGGAAAGCCACATGAAAGACTGGACAGGCTGGATGGCTAATCAATTCTATTATACCCCAACCCAACTATAATTGCTATTGCAGGCCAAGCAACGGCACAGCACATCGTGAACAATTTCGGTCCCATGGGACGGCAATTAGCCTCTCACCTCTCTCTTTCTCTCTCTTTTTTACTTACCTAGAAATTCATTGGGTCCAATTTGGGTTCGGGTCGTGTCAGACGCCCAAATATCTTACACGAAGTACAGAGTAAGCGCAAACCATGTCACTCCGTCCGCATGTCCGCCCGAGAGCTCGCAATGCTGACCTCCTGTATCCCACGGATGAAGAGCTACCATCCGACGCCATACCATGCATGTACGTACACAAGTATCCACGCCTAGCACGCAGTTGCGATTAATCATCAGCCCCCGACGCAGCCCTACTGTACTCTACGGCCAGTAGCGTGGTGTACGAGCGGGCCTTCAGACTGGATATGGAAGCACACTGCCAGGGAAGAAAAGGGAGTGCGTGGCCACTCAGGAGGAGTATGGCCGTACTTCGGTATTTATATACGGCTATGGGACGAAGTGGTGGTTGTATGGTATGGGATGGATGGGGATGCTGCTGTACTTCGAGGGAGCATGGATATGGACATAACGGACACATGGGATCATCGGATATTGTTTCCCCCAGAATCCACAACGTGGGTTGTCAGAATTAGCGCCACAATTTGTCATCTTCATTAACCAGGAGTGGCTTGCGATGACATTTACATAAACTTACCAAGCGTTACGCTCACGCCGTGGTTGATGCCGGCACCCTCTCGGCACGCTTTATAGAAGCCTCGGCTTAGTCACGTCGGTCTGATCTACTCCGCGGAAGAGACGCCGCGTCACTGGAGTCAGCGCATACAGGCCTCTGGAAATAGCTTCAAATGCTCTTGGAGCGATTCGTCGGAGCTGTCGGGGGTGTGTGCATAGACTGCCACCTGTCATTCCTTCCATGCACACCCCCCGGCGACCCGATTACTCTTCGGTCGGTCTTCGCGTTCCATGCATACAGAAGAGTACATCAGGGACTTGGCGTTTACAGGATCGAACCACCAAAGGGTCCTCCGTCCGTCTAGAGTTTCGGAGTTGAGCTGTATCCCCGAAAATCTCACTCTCCACTGTTGAGTATGTACTGTGGGTGATGAGAGCTCCTCGTTATTAGCTAGACGCCTTCTGTGTAAGTGGCGCACCTCCTCAAATCATCAAACCATACTTCTGAAAGTAGAGAGAAGAGTGTCTTCCTACATACAGCTTCGTCCTTCCCTCATCCTCGCTCCTCCTCCCCTGCTTTTAATGCTTAATTCATATTTGTTTCCGTCGCGCGCCCGCCTCTTGCTGTATCTCATTACCTCAGCAGTGACTACGCCCGTTGCATTGCATTCCCACTAATCACAGGCCCCGTTCTTCATTCATCGCGTTCCCTTTGCATCAACTCTACTCTACTATACCCTACTCTATTCTACTCCAAGCAGCTCCCGATGATGGAGGTGTGATAGACACCTCTAACAACCCCAATGAGGCGGCCATCGGTCATTGAATCATCTAGCGTCAAACCCTACCCCGAATGGGATATACCTCGGACAAGTATGGGCGCCGAAAACCCCAATGTCGCCGATGGGCATGTTGCTAACGTGTCACCGCCAGTTTGCCCCAAGAGCTCTCTGGGCTCTCTCTCAAACCAATGCTCCGCCGCAGGGCTGAGCTTACTCGACGACCTACTACACACCACAAGCTCGGCCCCATCCGGGTAGCTTGCGGGGGGAAGTCTTGGTCATGGACGCGCCTGGATGGGACTCACTGAGATCAACTCCGAACATACCTGCCAAACGATCATGGGAAGGGGGAGATGCCTCCCCTAGCTCCCACAGTGCTGGCCCAAGACCTGGGGAAAGCCAGCCGCCTTCGCACTTCCGCCATCTTAGTGGACCGACACATGCCCCACGGAGGGCGTCTGATACAACTAGCCAACAGACTGGATGGGACATAAGCGCGCAGACACAGGGTTGGCCTGCGAAGCCAGACCAAGGCCGATATGGAATGGACGATGGCTATGGGGCTGAGCGACGGCAGCCTGTCGATTCTCGCGATGCGCCGCCGTTAGGCAGACCCGACCATAATGCACCTGCATTTCCGCCGCAGCCTTCATGGACAAAATATCGTCGCGAGAGTAGTGGCTCAAGCTTTCAAACAAATTTCGATCCCCCGTCTTCAAATGGTAAGTTGCAAAATTTTGGCGTTGAGTTGCGAATGCTGATCAGTTGGAATAGAAACGATGTACCAGGGAAGTCAAGAAGCGAGGAGGTCGTCATATACGCTTGGTGCGGATGAGTTGGGGTCCGGAGATCCCCGCCGTGGGTCGTTGGCAAAGGTCTCACTTTTTGAACAAAACTGCGAGAGGTGCAATTCGTTCAGACCTCGAATAAAGGAATTTATTTCTATGATACAAAAGTTTGAGACGTCACTTGGGCCGTTCGGACCGTACCAGGAAATACACGAACATGTGAGTAGCTTCCACCCTTTTAGGAGCTGGCATGGTAGACATGGCGTTAGTAGATATTCTAACATTTCTTAGTGCCTCAGACAAGGGACGGTACACGATGAAGTCCCGAATTTCTCTGAAATACATCGGATTCTTGGCCTACTAAATGAGGTGAATGACCTTGCCAAAAATGTGGTCCAGCTTGGACCGGTCTATTTGGTAAAAGTCAAGGAAGGGCATCAGCACAAACCGTTCGAGACCATTAAACTCGAACCCAACCCGCCGACACTGGAACGATATTTCTCCTCAGAATCTGACGACGGCTCGAAAAGACGTCGGTTGGGGTCTATGGACCAGCGGGGAATGGAACGCCAGTCTACGCATCAGGGCCGCCTTGGGGATGGACGCCGACACTCGTCAGCAAGCCCGTCCACCAGCGATAGGTTACCGCCGATTCACTTTAGTGCAACATCCCACATGGCGCCCGAGTCCTCGGGCTTCAAGCTTCCCTCGATGAACCCGCCGCCAACTCCTGGGAGGCACATTACATCGCCACAGCGATCACATAACTCGCCGCCTTCATATAATATGTCATCTCCAGACTCGTCCACTTTTCCACCATCCTCGTCGTCAAACAAGCCCCCTCAGCCATTATCCCCCTCTCTCTCGTCATTCAGCTCAGGGGCTATGAGCGGCGCAGTTCCACCGGCCGTGGCTACTCACACCGCGACCCTTCAGCACGAAGTTTCCGTCAAAGCCTACGCCCTCCAAACACTCCAGCAAGAGCATGACAAGTTACTCGCTGCCTTATCACGCTCGCAAACCCGTTCCCGCGCGCTGGAAGAGAAGCAGGTCGTAGCCGACAATGAAGTCAACGTCCTATCTGAAGACAGGACTAGGCTGATGGATCGGATTGCGGAGCTCGAAAAGGAGGTCTCAGAGATCAGTGAGGCGAGAGACGAATACCGTAATGCGGGTGTCAAGGAAGGGAAGCAGTATGTCGAGATTGTGAGAATGGCGAGTCGTCTAGAGCTTATGGCTGCCGAGGAGCGGAAAATTATGGCGGCGGATCTGGCCGAGAAGGAGAAGCAATTAATGCAACGAGCGGAGCTGGGTACGGTAGCTAGTGGCTCCATGATACAGCAGCCTACTTCGAGACATTCTGATGAGGTTGTCTTGCAGCTCAATGCGAAGTGCGCAAAGTATGAGGCGGCGCTGAAGGATATTAAGCGGAAGAGGCGGCGGATTGATGATATTGTCGCTGAGCTGGGGTCGGCTGGTACTGATATCTCCCAGACTTTGAGCGGCGTCCTGGGTGACGAACTAGAGGAGAGTACATAGTAGGTGTGGTGACACAAAACGTTAAATAACGATGGCGGGGTATGCAGTACGCCTGGGTTGTGGGAGGATTGGTGGGATGGAGTGACGACATTTGATACCATACCTCCGTATATCGCACAGATTGCTGTGTATGTTTAAAGCCTAACTGCAAGGCAAGGGTAGCTTGGCCCTACAGTAAATGTAAATAATCATTACACAAGTTCAATCAAGCTGTGGAGTGTCGATAATAAAACCTGGAGCTGAATGCAGTCCCGCTGCATGTCTCAACCCGGTGTCCAATCCGCCGTCATTATTTGCCCAGCTCATGTCCTGCAGTAGAAACCTCCAGTATCTGCTCCCTCATCCCCTCCACAATCCTAACCTCCACACCCTTATCCTCCAGCCTCATCCTCCCCCGATTCTGCCCAATAAACGTCTCCGGCTCCAAAACCCCAACATACACCACCTTAATCGCGCCATCAAGCATTAATATCCTCTCCACACACGTCTGATTCCCACTCAACCTCTCATCGCACGGCTCCATCGTCGTATACAGCACTGTGTTCCGCGGCAGCACGGAGCCTATCTCCTCCTCTGGGATGCTGTGCTGCTGTGCGATCTTCATGAAGCAGCACTGCTCGGCGTGGGTGTTTCCTGGCAGCTCACCTGTGTAGCCGGTTGCTAATATTTTGTTCGAGTCGGCGTCGAGGAGGACTGCGCCGACGCGGAAATTCGTCGGTTTGGAGGGGGAGAGGCGGGCTTGTTGGAGAGCGTGAGCCATGTAGCCTACGTGGTCGCCTGGGGGGATGGCGGGGTGAGGCGGGGTGGACGCCATTGAGAGGCCGGCCGGGGTTGTTCAGCTCCGAAATAATGGCGGCGACGAGATTACAGTATAGGCATCTGGCTAGCAATTATAATTCTTTACGCAACAGTCGGGCGCGTTGTTGCGTGAGTCTAAGAGTTTCCATGTTTCAATGGCGCGGGTGCCAATGCTGCCAATGGATGTATTTGCTCCGGTAATTCGCCGACGATGCCGCCCTAATAAATTACTCATCGTCGCAACCTACCGACGTCTTCTGCTTCCTACTGCTCATACCCTATCTCTTCCAATCCCTACAGGCCCATCATGGCTACTCACGCGCTTCCCAAGTACCTGACCGGCGATGCGGCGGCGATTAATGAGTTTATCGATAAGTTTGACGTGGGTCTCTGGCACATGGCGGGGTATGAGGGGTAATTTATGCTGATACTCCCAACAGGTCTTCCTGTTCGATTGCGACGGTATTTGAGCCTACACGAATACTGGGCTTTACAGTTATTGACGGATTTCAGGGGTTTTATGGACGGGAGACCATGTCTTTGAGGGGGTCGTGGATACGTTGGAGTTATTGAGGTCGCGGGGTATGTGGGAGTCCATCCACGACAGCTTCAAGCATACTACTATCAGGGCTGATCGACACGCCAGGAAAGCAGACAATCTTCGTCACGAACAACTCTACAAAGTCTCGCAGTGATTACCTAAAGAAGCTCACCGCAATGGGCATCCCCAGCAACGTCGATGAGATCTTCGCCTCCGCCTACTCCTCCGCCATCTACATCTCCAAGATCATGAACCTCCCCGGCCCCAAGAACAAAGTCTTCGTCCTGGGCGAAGCTGGCATCGAGACAGAGCTCCGTGAATGCGGCGTCCCCTTTATTGGTGGCACCGACCCTGCCTACCGCCGCGACATCACCCCGGCCGACTACACCGCCATGGCTGACGGCTCCCTCCTCGACGACGACGTAGCCATCGTCCTCGCCGGCCTCGACTTCCACATCAACTACCTCAAGCTCGCCGTCGCATACCAGTACCTTAGGCGCGGCGCCAAGTTCCTAGCCACAAACACCGACAGCACACTGCCCAGCAACCACACCTTCTTCCCCGGCGCGGGATCCATCAGCATCCCCCTCGTCAACATGACGGGGCAGCAGCCGATTGCACTGGGCAAACCTAGTCAGGCTATGATGGATAGTATAGAGGGGAAGTTCCAGTTCGACCGCTCCAAGGCCTGTATGGTCGGCGATCGACTCAACACCGATATCAAGTTCGGGATCGAGGGACGGCTGGGCGGCACGCTAGCGGTACTGACGGGCGTGAGTAAGAAGGAGGAGTGGGAGGTTGAGGGCGCGGAGACGGTGCCAGCGTACTATGTGGATAAACTGAGTGATATCAAGGTATAGAGCGGGTTCTCGGGGGCCCCGAGCCTCGTCATGATGAAAATTGCTATATAGAATATTTATCTAGCCCTCTTTAGAGTATATAGACCAGGTTAAACTAGGATTAGTAGAGCATTATACTAGGGAAATTCCACGCGACCATCCCCTTGTTGGACCGGGTGAACCTGACTGTGGCTTTAAATTCTCGATTTAAGACTATTGTGGCTTGTGGCGACTTCCAAAGAGGGGCATTTTGACGTCATGGAGAAGGGTTGGTCTTGCAACTTTTTAGAACGCCACAGTTATAAGGTGCGGCCCATATGCAATTTCTCAGTCCTTTTCCCTCTACATTACGGTGGATTTGGAGTCTATACTCCTGTCTTCTGTTTCGGGGCAAGTTCATAGGCGCTTTTAGGCGTTCCAAGCCAGCCCAAGAAAGACCCAAGAGAACCCAAGAACATCCAAGAAATTCAAGCTCGCTGTCAAGCACCCCCCCAGGCCAAGAGCCACCGGCTCGCCTTATCTCTTATCGCTCCAACTCCTCCGCACACCAACCCCCCACCAAAACCCCCACCATCCCTCCAATCAACCACCCGCACCAACCCCAATTTGCCGAGAAATTTCTTAGAGGGTGGGAGTCCCGCGGGCGCGCCACCCGCCCGCCATGTCGAGCATAGATACCGAGTCTGACGAGGAGGCCCAGCGCGTTTACATGGCGACGACGGCACTCCTGGCTCGGCGAATGCGCCTGACGCGCCGCCTGCGCGACAGCCCCTACGACCTCGTGCTTTACATTGAGCGCGGCGCGACGCACTCGGAGCTCGGGTACCCTGACCTCGCGGCGGGGGATGCGTACCGCGCGCTCCTGCTGACGGACGAGGTGAGGGATGAGGGCTTTGAGTATCATGAGGTTGCGGCTGAGGCGCTGAGAGGGTATGAGGAGGAGGGCATCCTTGGGGAGGGAGCAGGGGAAGGGGTTACGGCCCTCTTGGATGTTGCGAGTACGAGATGTTACCGCATTTTGGCTATTAGTCTGTTGCTCTGTGGGTGCTTGAAGAGCGCGCATGAGTTCTGCGAGAGGGGACTGGAGAAGGCGCCAGGAGACGAGGAGTTGACACAGGCGCAGGAGTATATTGTCAATCTGGCAAAGCGGAGGCTGAAGACTGAGAAGGTCAACCCTGAGGACTTCCCCGACCAAGGCCTCGTGAGACGCGAGGTCTATCCGTGGAACGAACACGAGCCCGACCGCTATTCCAAGGAGACTCTCGAATTTTTGAACGCTGAGCTGGCCAAGGTGGCGCCGAAATGCGTCGCTTTGGTTACGGAATTGCCTACCTTGGGAGATGAATTGGTTGCAGGCGTAGATGCCGATATCGCCATCCCCACGAATAAGCAACTCGGACTCTTTGCGAAGGAGGATATTGGGCCAATGGAGACAGTGCTCCATGAAACCTCGGCCCTGACAGTCAACAACTCGCAGGTATACCCGCTCTGTGACGCGTGTAGCGCTGAACTCCCAGAGGTGGGAGACGAGCAGCAGGGTGTGCAGTGCGAGGAGTGCGTTGAGACAGTATATTGCTCTCAGTATTGCCACGACTTTGCGATGGAGACTTACCATCCGGCCGTGTGCGACCGAGAAGTCGATGGGATCGCGAAGAAAAGCCATCAACGGGAAACGGCCAACATGCTCCACCTGCTCCTCCTCGGGCGCTCGTTCGCTATGTCCGCAACACAGGATATACACCCACTCGAGCTCAAAGAGGTGAAATACATCTGGGGAGACTTCCTACCTACCAGCTCGAACGCCGTTCCTTTCTCTCCTCAGGCGGGCCCACCCCCTGTCTGGACACTACCTTTCTCTTTCCGTGCCAACATCACTGGCCCCTTGGATATGCTGGAGAAGATGGACATCGACGTCTTCGCAGAGCTTGACAAGTACGACCTGTGGATCTTCAACACGCTATACTCCAAGTTCCGCGGCACAGCAAGTGCACGCGTTAACAAGCTCGACGGGCGCCCCGAGGTCGCCGCTGTGCACCCTCTCTGGTGCCTCGCGAACCACGACTGCGACCCGAACGTGCAATGGGAGTGGGGCATGCGGATGAAGCTGTGGGCGCGCGACCAGCGGATCGATGGGCGGGTCCCAGGTGTCTCCAAGGGCGAGGAGATCATGAACCACTACTGCGACATCGAACTGCCTGTTCAAGAGCGCAGGGAGTGGGCGAAGGGCAGTCTGGGGGGATACTGCATGTGTGACCGGTGCAGGAGAGAGGCGAAGAAGGAAGAGGAGGCGGCGAATGGAGTGGATATGGCGGCGATGGTGAGCATGGTCAATGGAATGAACATGGTAAACATGGCGCAAGGGATGACTGCGAGTGAACAACCTAACGGGGTTCCTGAGGTCAACGGCATTAGACAGACCACCTAGAAAAGGGGTTGGGGGGGGGTATCATGCATGCACATACGGGCGGAATGTATATAACACGTGGGATTCCGCATTGGACTTACTGGCGTTTACTGTGCTGGAAACTGAGGCTGATGCCTCCTGTTGTGCTCATCAGCATGGACGTAGGGCTCTGGATAATCTAGTATATTCATTACTCAATAGCTCGCTTCTGATCACGTGCAATGAGGGGTGAATTATGTCACGTGGATTGATAGACTTGCGGACTGGTGGCTGGAAATTAAGGGCACAATGGCTTGGGCTTGGCATTTCGTTATCTTTATCTCGTATCTCTTGTGTAGTCGTCATGATGATTGGGACCTTTTTATTTATTTATTTTGTACCTTTTCACCATTTCTCTACGTAGTCCCCTCTATTTTGCTGATGAGCGTATATATTGTATCTCAATATCCATTATATTTCTATTTAGTATACATATATATGCTTTGTAATATTTTATTAACATACTCCAACACCAAACAATCAAAAAGACAACGCAGAAGAGGGGGTAGAGTGCTCATCTCCTTGTGCCTAGCTTAGTTTACGTCTACTACTGCTGTACGTGTGTCGTGCTGTAACGCTCTAAAGTTACCCCACGCTAGGGCGAAAGGACCCCGCGACGACTCAATTATTCATTATTTACAGACTACCAACTACCCTGATTCTGCCTGTTTGTGTGTAACAACGCCACTCTGCAAGGAACACCCCTTATTCTCTCCATATACTCTTGTCTTACTCTCTATAATCTTGATTCTGCACTGCACCGCATCACCAAATCCCATACTCTCCGGACTCGACGTGAGAAACAATCTACAGCCAAGCGGGAAAATACCAGCCAAGAGCTACCGAAGCTCTCAAAAGCGGGTTCCCTCGATTGCATAATCTCTCCGTTTGCAGCCAACCCTCCCACGGAAAACCCACCGACCTGAAAGCTGTCTTAAACACCCCGGACCCTCCCAGCGGCTCTATCGGATACATTTCCCTCACGTTCCTTCCCTGACCACTGCCTCGTCCTTCTACTTGAGACACCAACAACAACCACCGAAGCCGCAAACCCTCACACCACAAACCGCCAAGATGGGCAAACAACCAAACCTCTACTCCTTCCCCACCGTCAACGACCTCGCCCCCGGCCTCCGCCACTACGTCGTCCAAGCGCAGAACTCGGGCATCAGCAGGCACGGCACCTTTAAGGTCGCCGTCTCGGGCGGCTCCCTCCCCAAGACCCTGGCCGCGGCGCTCCTCCCCGCGGCCTCTACCCCCGACGACACCGTCAACTTCTCCAAGTGGGAGATCTTCTTCGCGGACGAGCGCGCCGTGCCCCTCGACCACGAAGACAGCAACTACGCGCTCCTGAAATCCGAGCTCCTCGACAAGATCCCCGCCGAGCTCGGCGCACCCGCCGTTCACCCCATCGATGTCGCGCACCTCGATGACGTCCAGGAGATGGCGGACCAGTACGAGAAGCTCCTCGTCCGCAACTTTGCGCAGCGCGACTCCGTTAAGCTGCCTATCTTTGACCTGATCCTGCTCGGCTGCGGGCCGGATGGGCATACGTGCTCGCTGTTCCCGGGCCACGAGCTGCTGCGCGAGTCGGACGCGTGGGTTGCGTCGATTGAGGATAGCCCCAAGCCGCCGCCAAAGCGGATTACGCTTACCCTGCCGGTGGTGAACCATGCGGTGAGGATTGCGTTTGTGGCGACGGGTGGAGGGAAGAAGGAGGTGCTGAAGCAAATCTTTGAGGACGGCACGGGGCTGCCGTGTGCGCTTGTTAACGAGGGTGGTGGGGAGAGAGTGAGCTGGTTCGTGGATGATGCGGCTGTGGATGGCGTGAGCTACCCAAGACGGGGGAGCCTGTGATGTCCTGTAAGAAAAGTGTTTCTTGGTAGGCAAGATGTGGTGGCCGGATAAGACAGGACGGCTATGGATGGGGGAGAAGGGATCTATCGCTTCCCCCACCACGAGCTCTCGGTCGTTTTTGATTGCTTGTTGGCTTGAAATAGACGGGATAAAAGGTACGGTACCGCGGCGAACTCTACGTGTTTAGGAAGAGGGAAGAGAGAAGTTGTGAAGGGAGTTATTTAGCATTGCTATGCGCAACTCATGTTTTACACTGGGCTTTGAAGAAGATTGGGCTGTTGGCCGAGACAGATGTAGCTTCGCCAAATTATTGTTGTTGAACACCATTCGGGACTATTTGCAAATTGTAGTGATATGTTGTGGTGCCAGTAATCCTCCCATCTCCATCCAAGTAACACTACGGCCCTTTTCAATTAGGTTACAAGTTCAGACAGAGCTTATGAGGTGTCTCAAAAGTCAATTGATATGTATATCTATATATATAGCTCGTATATCATACAAATCATTGCTCGCTCCGCGCCAGGCCGAGGGCATTCCTATATACAGCAAAAGCCGCCCCGTTTGTTCCAACCTGCCCGCTTTATATTCCATTTTCCACCTGGTCCGTTCCCTCCTTCCCCTCCCTTCCCTCCCAAAAAAAATCTTAAAACGCCAATCTATACCCCCATCTATATTTTCATCACCGCACCTGGTGCCTCCTCTATCATCACCCATCACATTCCTCATCTCAAACACTCACCACCGCCCTCCGAACAAGGGGGGTCTCTCCGCCCCCCATACTCTGCTCACCCCCCACCAACCCCTCCAACCCCAATCCCTGACCCTTAACCTTCTCCAAACACCCCTCACAACACCTAACCGCACACCACGCACAACACCACCTCCCCTCTCGATCCTTAACCCCACAAACCCCACACGCAAGCGCATACACATCATTCCTACTCCGATGCATCACACGATGGCCCTGATAACACTTCACCTGCGTCTCCGCCAGCGGCAGCGCCTCATACACCGCCTCATCGTCAGCCTCCGCGATCTGCAGGAACGGCGAGGACTCGAGGATGGTAGTCATGCGCTTGCTCATCTCGCCGGGGACCTGGAGTTGGTACGCGCCGTCTTCGGCGGGGCTGAGGGCCTTGGGGCTCGGTGGCTGGCGGGCGGTGGTGGCGATGGGACTCTGGGGTTTGGGACTCGTGGCCCCATTTTGGGCTTTGGTGGCCGCGACCGGACTGAGGGGTTTGGGACTCGCGGCGCCGTTTTTGGCTTTGGTGCTTGCGATGGGACTGAGAGGAGCGGGACTTGGTGCGCGGCCGCGGGGGAGTTCGCGTGTAGATGGGGGAGAGGCGCGGGGGCTTGAGACGGCGATGATAGGAGGTTGTGGTTGTGGAGGTGCAGCGGCGGTCGTGGGTAGAGTGAGGTCGGTAGCGGAGGGGCTGGTCTTGGTGCGGAGGAGGGGGTGGATGTGTGCTTGTGCCGGGTCGACGGGGGAGGTTTTCCCGTCGAGGATGGATGCGTTTGCGATGGTTTGGATGCTTGATGTCGATGCGGCGGTCGGTGGCAGCTTTGGGCGTTGTGTGAAGGAGAATTGTCTGCCCCGGCTAGGGGGGCGACTGCCGTGCCCGGAACCGGGGCGGGAGGATGGGTCGTCGGGGGAGATTTGGGGGGAGTAGGGGGAGTGGATGAGAGGGGTTAGGGGGGCAGGTGCTGGATCCTGTTTTTGGTAGTCGGGGGTGGGGAGACGGGTGACTGTTGGCTGGGTGCGTGTTGGTGTTGACGGTGCACCCTCGTCGGTGTTTCCGGAGTTGCGAAGTTTGTTCTTCAACTTCGACAGGTTCCAGCTTGATCCTTCTGGTGACGGAAGGTCTGGTGATGAGTTATCCTCTCCATCGGACGCGAGAAGCTTGTGTTTTATCTTTGAGAATGCAGAGCCACTGCCTTTGGTCTCGGAAGGAGCTGCCGCGATCTCATCCTCTGTACCACGAAATATATTCATCAAGCCATTGGGCTTGGGGCTAACAGTGTCGAGAGATCCTTGTGGAGTATGGCTTGGTGTCTGGACATCCCTATGTTGGTTGAGTTGCTCCGTCGAGCGAAACTTATTCTTAAAGTTCGAGAGTCGTCCACCCATGGTTTCTGGCTGTGGCGGAGCTGCACGGTGAGGAACCGGCTTCCTGACGCTCTGCTTTGTTGTAAAAGGTTGTGTTTGTTCTTGGTTGTCCTGAATTTGCGTAGCCGGTAAGTTGTATGGAGCTGGTCCTGTCGCAAGTTGTGAATACTGTGTCGATGGATGACTGTATTGTTGTGCGTCTTGTCCAGGCTGTCCATTTGATTGCTGATTCTTCTCTGTGATAAATTGTGCTGGTCCCGATGGGAGCCCTACTGCAGGACGTTCAGGACGTTGAGGTGCTTTCCTTGGAATTGCTGGGAGAGGGATTTGAGGAGCATCAGACACTGCCGCTGTTGTATTCCGCAAAGGCTGGCTCGCAGTAAAGCCATTACTCTTTGCCAGTTTCAAATCAGTAATATTGACGCTGCGGTCACTTTTTTGTGACCTACGACGCCATAGTTCTGGCCGCCCCGACGACGTTGTACTTGAAATGGAATTGGAGTGCATTATCTGCGTTGATTTGAGAATCTCTTCCAACTCAAACTGGTCTTCTTGCTTTGATCCCAGCACAGGTGAGTCAGGTTCGGGCTTAGTATCGGCCTCCTCTTCTTCCCAAACGAGAGAGCTTGCTGATTCCCTTCGTTCCGGAGAGTTTGTCCAGCTACGACGGGTCCCAATTGTCCCGACCGTGTGTGAGGAGTATACTGAAGAACCACCAGCAGATGGTTTCCGTACATGCTCGAGCAACACCGACTTCCGTGGTGGAGCACGGTCAGGCACCATTGCTAGGAGAGAGGAGGGGCTTGGAGGAGATATCTCATCGTCGCCCGGGGCATCCGGTGTTTGCGACTGAAACGACGATGTTTGGTCACGGACGATGTCGGACGGAGTCTGTGGCAGGGCTTTAAAGCTCGACTTGTCTCCTCTCGGAGTGAGAGATTCGACAGTGGCCATCTTTTCAGAGCTGAGAATACAGGGCAGAAGCAGTTCAGCTCAACGATTCTGCATCTGTAAATGCCAACACACAAACAGTCAAGTCACAGTTCGAAAAGCCCAGAGGAAGTTTATGGATGGAAGGCCAGTGGAAGGCCGGTGGAGTTCCAGGGCAGCCCCGTCCAGGGCAGACCGACCTAGGATCACAATCATGCAAATTATGATGATCCCTTCCAGGGATCGGCTGTAGCATCAGCCCTGCTGGGGTCTATGAAGATATGAAACTCGATATATCGCGTTGCTGACGGGCATTAAAGTAGTGCAGACGCAATAAATGCAAGGATGAGGGGATCAAGACCCTCATCAGGGCTACCGTTTGACCCCACATCCGCGTACTATAGAGCAATCATAGCCGAGTTGGCAATTGATTGTCTGATTTCCGTGGCTGTGGGTGGGAAATGGGAGAATAAGTGGAATTTCGCGTTACAGATTTACCAATCATCCCACCCATGGAGGATGGAAATCTCGGCTTAACTGGGTTCGGAGAGAGTGGAGATGTTAGAGAAGTTGGAGACACGGGAAAATGTTCCAGACCATGCGTCTACTTAGCATGGCCTGGCCGACCACTGAGGAGCAAAACCAGCTGGTGTGGAGTTGTTGGGAGACGGAAATAGAAGCAGGGAAAAAAGAATCGAGGCACTACAAATAATGTAAACAATGAGAGAGACAGCGACATAATATAACAATATTATTATCAAAAAAATCAAAATAATTAACTAACCCATCCATCCGATCGATGTGTGAATCTGTAGAGTAGCGTCGTAAGGCAGGTTAGGGTAATGCACCTCTAACTGCTAGGCAAATCCTCCCATGTGTGCGTGCCCCTCTTGGTCGTCACCCGAGAGACCACCCTCTCCACTTTCTCGGCTCTCTCACAACAGCAACAAATAAACAAATGCCCGTAAATGAAGCAGAACAATGGCAGCTGCACCACTCCCGAGCCGAACGCGTTCCATACGGAAACCTAATGCTGGGATTGATCTGAGGTCGAGATCAAATGGGTTGAATAGCGACCAAGCTCCAGATGCGCCCGGGGGAAGGAGCTGCGGTGGAGACGCAATTGTCCCGACCAGGACGGGAAGCCAATCCCCAAGCAAGCTGAGACCTCCCAGCTCAAGCTCTTCAACGTCACGGCTTACACGAACGGGAAGTCTATCGTACCGGGCGGCACCAGCTGGCTCTCTGCCCGGGTCCAACGATGGCTCTATGCGCCCTCCTCGGTCCGTAACGACCAGACCGCCATCGAGCTCACTGTCCGGAGCCAGCGATGGCTCTATGCGCCCTCCACGATCGGTAACAACCAGACCACCACTGAGCTCCGACAACAATAGACCGCCCGTCAGTAGACCGCCATTGTCTTCTGACAACCACAGAACCGTGCCCCTCCGCAGCGGCTCTAAGACACCGACCGAGCAATCGTCTTCCTCTGGCCTGCAACGACGACCAAGCACCACTTCCCGACACGCCCGCACCACCTCGACTGGCAGTGCGCCCTCCATCCGCCCGCCAGCTGCAAAACACACGCGGAATACATCAGTCTCTCAGCTCAGTTCTGCGACGACCCTTAGACCACCCTCGGAGACCAAGCAAGCCCCCAATCCCGCTCTACACCGCCCCAACTTCTCTACTCTACAGCAGCATTATTCCCCAGCCAAATCGATAGCACCGAAGCCGACAACAGCGAGCTTGTTGGCAGCTCCGTCGCCGAGTAAATTGCCCTCGAACGTTGCGATATCGGCCGAGACATCTCGGCTACAAGCCGAGTTATTACAATTGCATCTTCTTCACCGTGACGCGGTATCGGTACAATCGCAATGGCAGGACAGTGCAAGAGATAAGCTCGGTCACAAGTTTGAGACATTAGTGAGGAAGCACGAGGGGTTGGTGGCACAAGAGGAGGCACAGCATGGCAAGACCAACGCCCTAGCTTTGAAGGTATGGTCGGATAGCGGCATGCCGGGATGGGAATTGGAGGAGAAGATACAGGTTCTAGATGAGGTGGTTACTGGCGTATGGGGTATGGGCGAATCCGGTGGGAAGTACGCCAGGATTGTGAGGAGATTTGAAAGGTGGATGCATACTGTGGTGGATATCCACCAAGGGCGTGAAAGAGGACATCTCCTGGATGGCGACGAAGTCATGTTCATCGAAGACATTGATGGGAGCTGGGGCGATGATTGCAGGGTCCAAGCTAGGAAGCTAGAGGGGTGGAGAGATAAGCTTGCCGACCTGGGAGAAGTGGACGTCAAGAGCAGCCTCGCAACCGCTGTCGAGGGGTATACGACGCTGGTTAGAGGGATGCTGGAAGAATTGGATATTATGAGGAGGATTGAGAAGGAGGTTATGATGAGCGAGCAAGTCTGGATCAAGGAGATGATTAACGATATGGAGGACGATGGTGACGTTCCTGTCCGTTCTGGTGCCGCTTGGCACAGATGATGAGGGCCATGACACTGTTTAGATACCCCTGTGAGCGAACAAGATGCTGGCGAGCAAGCGACGTATGAGAATTATAAATATATATCGAATAATGCATCTAAATTTTATGGAATCGAATTCGGCACATGAGGTCAGTTAACCACGTGATATCGCGTCTTGTCAGCACGGTTGAATTTCGGAATTTCGACATTGCTGAGCAATCGATTCGGCGTGACCCCATCGAGACTCCCGAACCGCGTCGGTCAGGGTATTATCGTCAAAGGGCGCGAGTACGTCTTGATATCTGGGAGTTCGGTCGCAGGAAGTGCAGTGAAGCTTGGCTGGGGAATTAAGCATCACATTGCTACCCTGCTGGAAAGTATTCTCGTGCCCAAGACATCCAGTAGGTGTTCAAATAGCCCCGCCATCCAGTAAGGTTCGCGGAATGGCTCTCGGCAACAGAGACAGTACGGGCCAAGCTGCTCTCTCGGAAACATCGCCCCTACTCGCCAACGCTTATGGAAAAACGAGTGATGGAAAGTTGACGATAGTTCCCAATGAGCCCATTGAGGAACCCGTCGGCGATGATGGCAGGATTGGAGACGAGGAGGCCCCTGAGATGGGGCAGGCGCCGAATCCATTGATGGAGGGATTGCCAGAGGTTGCTGCGAAAATGTATATCCTGCTTCCCGCTATTGGAATCGGAGTAAGTGTCCGAATGCTCTTTCTATCTACTGTAACTAACAAAGCATACAGGTCTTCCTCGCTGCGCTGGACCAGACCATCATAGTATCAACGTACGCCAAAATTGGCAGCGAGATGAACGCTCTTAACAGCACCAGCTGGATAGCCACAGCGTACTTATTCCCCCTTGGTCTCTCTGGGGTCACCCCCAACTAACGGTTGCCCAGGTACTTCCTCACCCTCACCACCTTCCAACCTCTGTATGGCAAGTTGAGTGACATCTTCGGCCGCAAGAAGGCTCTCCTGAGTGCATACACCATTTTCGGAATTGGTTGCCTCTTCTGCGGTCTGGCGCGGACCATGCCAGAGCTGATTGCAGCGCGGGCTTTCGCTGGCATTGGCGGAGGTGGCATGACGACGGTGGTGAGTGTTCTGCTGAGCGACATCATCCCCCTGAGGGAAAGGGGGAAGTGGCAGGGGTATCTCAATATCATATACGCACTTGGTGCATCTAGTGGTGCACCACTGGGCGGGGTGCTGGCAGATTCGATAGGATGGCGGTGGTAAGTCGGAATTTATCCTGGTCCCCAATTCGTTATATTGTGTCTCAGGACTAACGAAACACACAGGGCCTTCCTTCTTCAAGTCCCAATGTGCACTATAGCCTTCATCACAGTCTACTTTAGGCTCGATCTCCCCACTACCCCCCGTGCGCACTGGCTCACTCGTCTCGGCCACATTGACTTCCTGGGCGCATTGCTCCTCATCCTCGCAACGTCCTCGCTCCTAGTTGGTCTCGATCTTGGCTCAAACACTTCCTGGACCAGCACTCTCACAATCTCCCTCATCGGAGCCTCACTGCCCATCTACATCCTATTCATGGTTGTTGAGCACTACGTCACGCACCCCTTTGCCCCAAGCGGCATTATCTTCAACAGGCTGCTTTCGCCACCACTCATATGTAACTTCTTCTCCTTCGCAGGCTACATGACAATGCTCTTCTACGTCCCTCTATTCTTCCAGGCCGTCTCTGGCTATACCTCCACGGAAGCGGGCCTTCTCTTGATTCCCGGCATCGTCGGCTCTGTCACTGGCTCCGTCGGCGGTGGCATCTTTATGCAAAAGACTGGCAAGTACTACTGGCTCACGATATTGGGGTACATTATGATGGTCACGGGAATGACTGTCATCTTCCTGTGCTCCGGCGTGCTTGTGACGAGCACTTCGGGGACGCTGATCGCATTCTGCCTGACGGGTCTCGGTGGTGGTATCGCAGTGACGACGACGCTCATTGCCTTGGTTGCGTGTGCAGACCCGTCTGACATGGCCATTGTCACGGCGTGCAGCTATCTCTTCCGATCTCTCGGGTCCGCGGTGGGTGTATCTCTCGGTGCAGCGCTGGTCCAGCAGAGACTCAGAGATCAGCTGGCAAAGATGTTGGGGGATGGCGAGGAGACGGAGAAGATTGTCCAGGGAGTGCGGGAGAGCTTGGAGTATCTTGAGAAACTAACTCCAGAGGTTAGAGAGATAGTACGACAGTGCTATAAGAAGGCTGTCTCGTCGTCCTTCTTGCTTGCCGCTATTATCTTGGTGGCCTCGGTGCTAAGCTCCGTTTTTGTCGTGGAGAGGAAGCTGAGCCGGTGAACTGGGGAAATTAGAAGACACAAGAGCAGATAGATTGGGATATCGTGTTGGATAGTAGATGAGATTTTTAGATTTAGTGATTTTTACAATACCTACCTGCTCCTGGATATAGACAAATATCCTGGCAAGACTTAGCTACAATAGAATCAACGCTATCTGAACTTTAACATGTATGTCTCATCGTTGACAATAGAGTTGGACCCTGATTATTTACTCTCTGGTACCATACAATCCAAAAGGTGGGGCACCCCGCGGCGGGTAGCTCCGGGACGGATTATCAATGGAGGGGCATCGCAATCGTCATTCCGTCCATCGATGAATTATTCAGCATCTAAACTTCTAGTTGCTGCCATAACACATCTCCAAAAAATTCCCCAAACTATACTTTTATGGCTGCGAGATTTGCGTTTAACATACCTTCAATTTCGGCCACTCCGATATTAATATAACCATGGCGATAACTACCCCATTCCAGGTACTGTTGGCTCCGCTTCCGGACCTCCGCCGCCGAGACAATCATAACTGACCCCCGATACTAGACGCTATTCGCCGTCCCCATGACCTGCGAGAGCTGTGTCCAAGATGTATCAGGCTCGTTGCACAAGCTTGAGGGGATATCAAAAGTTGAAGCAAATTTAAAGGACCAATTAATATCTATCGAGGGAACTGGTTGGTCATTCCCCAGCCTGCCGGACATGGTTGCGATTGGAAGAACAATTTTTATCTGACCGTACTGTAGCTGCACCATCTGCTATTGTTTCAGCGATCCAAGGAACAGGGAGAGATGCCATCCTACGGGGCACCGGGACCACAGACAGTAAGCCCTATCTCCTCTCGAGTAGATTCGGTCACGTGTGGAGATAGTTTACTAATGAAAAAAGGTTCTGCTGTGTGTATCCTCGAGACTCACTCGCAACAACTATCCGACAAGGTGAAGGGGCTCATAAGGATGGTGCAGGTCTCGAGTTCGTTGACTTTGTTTGACCTCACAATACGCGGACTTGCACCCGGCAAGTACAATGCAACCATCCGCGAGACCGGCGATATTTCACAGGGCGTCATATCGACAGGAGCTATATGGAAAGACTCGGCAAAATATGAGCCACAGGGCTTTAAGGGCCGTCTGGGAACTGTTAATGTGGATGGGAATGGCCTGGGTAGTGTGTTTATCGACAAGCCGATCCAGATCTGGGAGATGATAGGACGGAGCATCGTGGTTTCGAGACAGCACGATGGAGAGGGTAAGTTTGAGAAGAATGACGACAACACTCTTGTGGGAGTTATTGCTCGCAGCCCGGGAGTTTGGGATAACGATAAGACTGTCTGCTCTTGTTCTGGGAAGACGCTGTGGGAGGAGAGGAAGGATGAGGTCGGCAAGGGAATGATTTAGTGAAAGTTTGCTATGCAATATATCCCAGACTTGAAGGCAAAGCTTCCTTACACTTTTATAGCCGTGACTTCCTTGTGCCCGTTATCCCCTTCCATAGCCGCGCTCTCCCTGCACCCCTTAGCCGTACTCTCCCTATCCCTCTTGATATCTTTCAAGAACTTCAACACCTCGAGTTGACAGTCACCCTTGGCATTATTTTTGCCAAAGACATTTCTAAACTCCCCAACTTGGCCGTCAACAAGGTGATTAGACGGGAAATGGGCATACCCGCTCCAAAGCGCTGACCCAGCAGGTTCATTCTTCATTACATATGCCGGAAGACCCATGCGCAGCTCATGGCAGATTTGGGCGATTTCAGCGCCTGGAGTCATCTGGACAGCGCCAGCGGTGGGACCTGCCTTGCCCTGATGGGCCACCTGGTGGGGTTTCGGGAAGGAGACAGAGTCTATGGAGGCCATATGCCCGTTCTCAACGAGCCATTCAATGGCAAGTTTGCAACAATGCTGCTTCGCGAGTTTCTTGTTGCCCAAACCGTTCATAGAGCTGAATGGCTCGGAGCGCTCGCCGATTGTCACGGAGCAAACGAAACGAGGCGGGAAGCCCGCAGTAGAGGACTCTGTGAATTCATGTGCCCCCCCGCTAGGACGGATTTGGTGGTATTCTATAATGAAGTCAATATTTGTTTAAGCTAATGGGAAGCGATGCACAGGCTATAAGTACCTTGGAGCTTGCCAATCCAGTTTATGCCGCCCAAATCTGGGGTCGAACCTCCACTCTCATTGCCTGCCTTGTCGTTCACCGCCACTGCGGGATTGAAAGTGGATGACTGAACTACTGAAGGGACATTTTGCACATAGGGCTGGCCGATTTCCGGAACTGGAAAGCTGGCGTCAAAGTCCTCGATACTTATAAATCTGGCACCTGACGGTGGTGGTGATGCCTGCGGTGCTGTGGTCTCCATGGCTAGCTGGGTAGTAACAGCCGTAAATGATGCCCGGTTTTAAGGGCTAAAGAGAAATGTAATTGGAATTTAATATGGCAAGGCAATGCTATCTTTAAGTGAGCGTGGAGGACTTGGTTAGTGAAGAAGTCAGCAAGTTGATTTGGGAGGCTTGGGGGCTGTTGGTTTTCGGTGTGGTCAAGCAAACATTCGAAGGCTTGGGGGCTGTTGGTTTTCGGTGTGGTAAAGCAAACATTTGAAGAAAGAGAACGAGGTCGGGAACATGCATTAGAGCAAAACCTGCAACTCAGAAAACCATGTTTAGCACCTTCTGTATTCTTTAAAGATACTCGATACTGACTGTGTTGGTCAAATAGGACTGTCCGTAGCAGAGAGATTATGACTATTATTTAAGTTAACCGAAATTATTATGTTTGCTATATTTTTGAATAGCTAACTTAGAGACGATAACCCTGAGTGACTAAGAGTATTTATTTTACTTATAGTTTCTCTAAACACTGTGGTCATGCATAGTCTCTCTTCAGAATTTTGGGCGGCATCAGTATATTTGGTAGACAGAATGCTTCAGTTAATTTCACAGTGGGAACAATTTTGAGGGCATGTAAAAGTGTGTATCCGTATTGGGTATACCGGAAGTTATCCAAACTCCACAGAATCATATATATGTTCTATACAAATCATTCAAAGAACCCTCCATCGCTGCCGTTGTCATCGTTGTTGTCCACTTCGTTACTTATTGGTTCGTGAATTGCGGGCTTCTTTGCCGCCTTCGACGTGATCAAAGCGCCAGTCTTTATCATGGCCTTCCTCCTCTCCCTGCGGTTCAGGGTGTAGTCCTGCGGCTCCGGAACACGTTCCTTCTGTCCCACACGTTCTCCTGGTTCGGTCCTCTTCTTAAAATTCTGAGTCTCCGACGCAAGTCGTGGTTTTGTTGTTGCTGGTTTCTGCCGGTTCGTTTTTGGCTTCTCAACATGCCCTTCTCTCACACCATATCGTAGCTCCTTCAGCGTGCCTTCCTCCATCCGCCTTTCAATCTCTGCCCACATCGGTGGCTTTACAGCATCTTTTTGCTGGTCTTCAGTCTCCTCAGCGCCCTTCGGTGGATATAAGCTGATGTATCGTTCATTCAACGGGTATGAGTGAGCGTAATTTAGGTCAACTTCGGCAATATGCATCTGAGCTTTAATATCCTCGACATCTTCCTCGGTCGTCGCTTCTAACAGGCGCTTCTTCAATTTTTTGAGCGTTCTCGTCGCCTTTTGTCTCTCTGTGACTTATGTTAATGGCAATCAAAAGACTCTTCAAGAACTCAAACTTACCAAAGAACCGTACCATGTGGTACTTTTTTATCATTCGCTGTCTTGTCTTCTCCTCGTCGGCAGCATTTAGCTCCTGCTGGTAAGCAGCGAGTGCTCGCTCGTTTTCAAGCCGGACATCTGCGGGCAAATCCTCGGATCGTGAAAGAAGACGAGTCACATCACGTATGCGCTTCTTGACAGCATTCACGCTGGATGCGTGCACTTGCTTCCTGATCTTTGGTGGTCCCTCTCGGCGGGGTTTCTTTGCAGGTTTTGGTTCGTCCTGGTGGACTTGCGGCTGTCTTGATTCATGGATGCCATCCAAATCTTCATGTGGTCGTTTGGCGGCCATTTTGCCTCTGGGAAGTAAATGTGTTTACTGTGAAGGTATTGCGGCGCCTTGATTGAATTATTTCTCGTCGATTTGCGATGTAACTTTCTGACAACGGATTAAAATTTTACCGGTGGATCGGATTAACCTCCTATCATGGTGCCCGCTATACAGAGCTTCGTTTCAATCCAATGTACCGCGCCTACAAGTTATACTGCCTCTTCTTTATATGTATTGATTGATGTTTTGATATACTCTTCACCTTATATAAATTCTGTCCAACAGTATGCGACTTTGAGAGAGTGGTGACAAACCCCCATCACCTGACACCCTGACGCCGGGCGGCACCATCCTGCATCATCCAGCATGCTTTGAGGATTAAAAGCTAGCATGCTCAATGGATAAGGCTCTAGGACCAAACTACTCAAAAGACTAGTATTTTCATCATGGACCGCGGTGAAGGCATTATCAGGTGGTCGCCCAACCGGACGAGAGATGAGTTCTTATCCATCAATGTCAACTACCGGATTTTACAGCTACACAAACCCACAGGGCAGATTGTCCCGGAACAGTTTGATTATGAGGATGTAGCAAAATACACCGATTTCCAAGGGTTTGGGACCTATGATTGGTCCCCAACCAACCCTGGTCTTGTTGCTCTTGGGACCAAGAGCGGAGAGGTTCATCTCCTCCGTGTAGACGATGGCTCAAACGATTCTATGATATTGCCATTGAAGCTCCAGAGAACCTGCCAAGCTGTTGCTTTCAATACCACGGGGCTATTGGCAGTCGGCCTCGATCGAGTGCGAAATGATCAGTGTCTGCATATTTGGGACATAAACCAACGCCTATCGAATTGGGATCCTGCGAAGAAGGGTTGGCAAACGCCCCCATTTCCCGCTGATCCGCTTCATAAATTAGAAGCAAGTGTCGCAATAACGAGCACTCGATGGTTTGAGGACCAGCCTCAAACGTTGGTAGTGGGAGTGAAGAATCAAAGCGTTAGAATTCATGATCTTCGCGGTTAGTTTCCCCGGTAAACCTATCTAGAAATTGGCTGACAACGTTTAGATCCCAATGGCGCCGTTATAAGTTTTCAAACAAGGTGTAACAATAATCTGGCTATTGATCATAGAGATCCAAATTACTTCGCCTCGTCCTCCCTTGATTCACCAGGCGTCATGATTTGGGATCGTCGAGCTACGTCTCGTCAGGTGGCCTCGAAGATGTACAATGACACGGTTGACTCTAGCGATGTGCCTTGGGGGTGCGCTTTGAAACTCAATCGAGTAATTGACCCCAAGTACGACACGAATATTCGGAGCTTAAGGTTTTGTCGGGACCAGCGTGGCCTCTTGGCAGTCCTTTCGAGCGCAGGAGAACTGCAACTCATTTGCACCGAAAAAGAACATATTGAACCACTGTCCGAGAATAATGCTGAAGGATCACCAGAGTTGCTGGAGGTTAAGAGGTCACATGATTTACAGTACCCATACTTCAATGAGGACTTTGGGTATTCTCACGATGACCGTATAGTGTCATTCGACTGGGTAACACTCGGCTCTTCGTACCACCAGCCTAGAGTTATCACAAGACGAAGCAATCACAAGATGGGTGTCATTCTGAAGCCATCTTTGTCTCGAAACCTTGTTCTAGACTTGCTGGATTTCTCATCGAGAGCAAAGCGTAAGTAAAGTATTTCAACGCAGATCAGGCTAGCCGTGCTGACACTATATTAGATACAAGCCGGGGAACTGTTCCAAAGTTTTCAGACGAGAAAGAACGGGAAGCCGTTTTAAAACCTCTGCTTGAAGCGGAAAAGCGGAAGGATATCGGATTTGGCCCTGGCGGAAAGATAAAAAAACTGGAACCCCCAGTTTCACCGACAAGCCGAGGCCCTGCTCCGAAATTCGACACTGTACTTGTGCCCGCCGATGACAGCTCCATGGCCCGTTTAGGTGAACTTGGTGCCAACGGGGTGGATGGGTTACTCACAAGCCGCATTCTTTCAAGTAGGGAACGCCACGAACAATTATTTTCCCGGAAATCGAGAGACCTAGGATCCAAAGATGCGTTGCCGGATCGAATTAACTCTCTAATGGTAGCCCGCATAAAGCAAGGCTATTTGTTTAACTGTCTAAGAAACGCTAATATCCTTGAGGATGATCCGTGGCTAAAAGACGTGTGGGTATGGATCGATGGTGCAGAAGCCGCTGCTGCAGGTGACGGCATGGTTTCCGGCCAGTTGAATCTTGCGTACATGGGCGTGCAAAGCATTTGGAACAATGATCTTGGATCCAAGTATAGATCAAGGTTGATTGACCCAACCACTGATGCTGTACCCGATGGAGAGGAGTGGAGCACAGCTCTTGCAGATATTAATAAGAAGGCGGGCCGTGGGTTATTCAAAAGCGTACCAACAAAGTGGCCCCACCACCGGCAAATGTGCCTTGCGATATGTGGCTGGGGAAAATCCCCAGCAGAGCTTGAACAAGACCTATTGAACTTGGAAGCGAAGGGCCAATATACAGTAGCAGCCGCATGGGCTCTTTTCGAAAAGAACCCGAAGCGAGCAGTTGAATCTCTAAAACGCGGTGGAAAGAACCTTCTTTTCATCGGTCTCGCTCTGAGCCTCCAAGTCAAGGGTAATCCCCCGCTTCAAAAAGAAGAGTGGGATTACAATATGTCCGATCTTTCGGACATGGCTGATGATCCCTATCTCCGAGCTATATACACACTCATCAGTACCGGCGACTGGCGAGCAATTGCCAACGAAGCGTCTTTACCACTGCGAGACCGAGTTGGAGTTGCGCTCCATAACCTCGACGACACGGAGCTTCCCAACTGGCTCAACCGACAAACCGCAGAAGTTGTTCGCACTGGTGACATCGAAGGCCTAGTACTAACGGGAATTACGGACAGCGCTGTGTCCCTACTCAGCGCCTATATTGAGAAGTTTGGCGACTATCAGACTGCCACTCTAATTATCCACTTTGCTGCCCCGTTGTATATTAACGACTTCAGAGTGTGGCAGTGGCGAGCCGATTACCAAGATCTACATAACAAAAATCGCCTATTTGTTGATCGCTGCCGATTTGATGTTCAGAGCACAAAAAAGAGTAGGGACAGGGATGGTTTTACTGTTATCAAGCCGCGGCCTCGACAAGTCACACTGCGCTGTATGCACTGCGACACCGCATTCACCAACGACCTCGATAATACCGGCTCCAACGCTTCGGCACCGAAAGCTTCCGCAGTCTCTGCGTCGGACCGGAACCCGCTGTATAGCTCTGGCGTGCACGCGGGAATTAGCTGTCCCAAGTGCGGACGGCATCTACCACGCTGTGGCATATGTCTGTTGACACTTGGGATGCCGCGAAGTGATAAGGATGGTGTAGCTGCGGAGCCGTTTCAGCGACTTGCAAACTTCATGAGCTTCTGCATGAAGTGTGATCACGCGTTTCATGCAGACCATGCGAGGGGCTGGTTCAAGGTGCATAACGAGTGTCCGATTCCGGAGTGCCACTGCTCGTGTAATGCGGATGTGGGTGGAATGGGGTCTAGGGAGGAGGCCAGTAGAGGCGATGGGGCGGAAGATGATGGAAGCGATGATGATGAAGATTAGAATGGGGAAATAGCATTTCAGTTTAATATGAAGGGGCTAGTGAGGCGAGGCTTCCGTGGTGAGTTGTTACGATTGCAGAATTAAACCCAATATTCAATTTCAACCACACGATGAGTCGAGGCGAGATATGACAAAATATAGTAGGCCAAAGTTTAGGTTAACAGGGATAGACCTGGTCAGAAGGGCTGGAAAGGCTAGAGGGACAAGTCGGTGAACAGTTATCAGCCTGTCAGCTTGCGCAATTGCCATTTTCGGTTTCTCAAATCATGACGTCGCATTCCGCGAGCCGCTACAAATTCTCGTGGCCTATAAGATCCCACTGTCTGCTCAGGTACTAACTCACACGGAGCCCTACCCAGTAATTGCTAATTAAAGCACGTGTGGGACTGAGATTTATACATTGCAGTAGTTTCTCAGACCAACATGGGTTTATATTGTCGAAGCTAGATTGAAGTAGGGGTATATGAGATCTAGCACGCGACAAAATCCCTATGATGTCCACTCTCTACCAGGGAGGCGGTATGCTATTATAGCCAATATATCTACAGAAAACTAATTTTATAGTTCATACTACCTTACTTACACTACATTTTGGTTGCGAAATCGTAGTCACGGGCCGAGCCATGGCTTGTGACGTCGAGGGCGGCCGCCCATAAACAACGGTGTGCGGGTCCACTCAAGCTTACCCCGCAGGGCCTGTCAAAGGCCGACAACACATCAGGCAATGCTGCATCCGTTCCTGACACCATACCTTCTGTCCTCCATACAACCCCTAGAAATCCCGAAGGGGAAATAGTTCCTAGGAATTTAGTTGGCAATTCCAGCCCGAGTAGCTGCGATACCTGTTCTGGCCCCGAGCTGAGTCGTGCCGCATGCTATGGTCTCCCCATAACCTCGCCCCCCTTCCGTATATCGGTTCTCGTCGCCACTCCCGCATATATATGGTGCACGCGACTCCGCCGTCTCCTCTCCACTAAAGTATCTACCTAAAAACGCGTCGCAAAGAGCCCATATATCCACGATGTGCATACTCCTAGTATCGACGGCGCACCCGGCGTACGCCCTGGTGGTCATCGACAACCGCGACGAGTTCATCCTACGCCCAACATCGCGGCCACACTGGTGGCGCGCGAACAAGCAGGAGATCCTCTCGGCGCGGGACCTGCAGCGCGAGGAGCAAGGGACCTGGCTGGGCATTACGAAACATGGCAATTTTGCTGCCCTGACGAATTACCGCGAGACAGACGCGACTGATACCGAGCACCCGGTGCAGGGGTCGCGGAGCAGAGGTGGGATGGTGACGGCGTGGTTGACAAGTCATGAGAGCGAGGACACGGGGGCATTTGTCGAAAGGCTGCTTGAGGGCGAGGGCGTCAAGGATGTTGGAGGCTTCTCGCTATTATGTGGGAAGCTGAGGAGGCGAAAGGAAGCCGGGAAGGATGAGCTTACTCCGTTGGCCATTGTGAGCAATCGCTGCGGAGCTGCCGAGGAGGTGCCATGGATCGCTGAAAAGAGGGGAGAGGTGTATGGATTGAGCAACACCTCATATACGGATCCAATTGCTTGGCCCAAGGTTGAGCTCGGAAAAGAGAAGTTGTCACAGACTATTGAAGAGTCCGTTAGGGAATCCTCGGGGGAAGATGAGTTTGTGCGGAAACTATTCGACATTTTGGACACGGATACGTTACCTCCAGCCAACGGACAGTCCTTTGACAAGCTCATATTCCAGCTGAGAAAATCGATTTTCATCCCATCGATAGGAGGCGAAGACGCTGCAGTTTCGATACCGAAAACCGACACAGTTGCAACAGACCAGGCAGATACCAAGTTGAGTAATGCGGTTGAGAGACTAGAGGCGGCGGAGACGCCGAGTACTGCTGCTCCACCAATAATGAGTGGCATATACGGAACACAACGCCAGACTATTATGCTAGTAGACTGGGAGGGGAAAGTAAGCTTCATCGAGAGATCTCTATGGGATAACTGCGGTAAACCCATACCACGCGGCGAGGGAGACATGAAGTTTGAGTTCCAGATTGAAGGATGGGATGCATTGGATAATGAGTATGTAGCCCTTAGAACATCGCGTCTATAATGAGCAAATAACTGAATGCAAAATATTAATTGAGAATACAGGTAAAACACTACATAGCGTCGTGGGGCGCAATATTACCGCAACAAAATACCCAACTCAACCCTCTGCAACGTCTGTATATTGGCTGGTTATGATTGTCCTCGTACTACTGTTCTAAAGGCGGCGACTACGACGCCTGCAAACAGAGGAGCATCATGCAGGTGAATAACACCTGCATGGGGGACATCAACCTTAGAAATATGCGTTTGACGTGCAAGCGTTTACTCCTAACCTGTATATTTGGACTAGCGTTTTACATGGTGGTGGTTCTCTTGTGTCATTTTGTGTTGTTGACTATTCTCAAGTGTACTCCCAGTACTGAACAATAGAACGCATCCAAAGCTATCAATTCGGCCACCCATCATACATCGACTTTGTGCCACTCTTCTTCACGTTTGCACTCCTTTCTTTCTTGAATCTACAAAACTCCAGCGGAGTTTTGTCGAACTGTCATGAAAATTATATGCTTGGGCGTGCAAACCGCTATTTCTGATATCCTCATAAGAAAGCCTAATTGGGCAAGAGGTGCTTTCCAGCTCCTGACATTTCATAACACAGCTTGAGCAACTTAACTTTACTTCACTTATTACACGTCCTGGCAGTAGCCAACTCACCCCCAAGACGTTTTCTACCGTCAAGTACTGTTACAGTCTTCTTCAACCACCAATTCCATCTCATGTCCGAGTGAGTTGCTCACCTAGCAACCACGTCAACAACCTCAATACGACGGCCTTTCAGAACCCTCTTCGTTGAATTTCTTGGCCGGTATATCCAATTCCCCTAAAAAGAAGGTTTATGATCCCACTGCTAACCATGACAGCCAGCTCAGATTACGATACAACCATGTCGCCCTCTAATCCGACAACTCATGAGAGAGAGCGCCAATACAGACCAACCTACAACTCACTTCCAAAGTCGAGATCGTCAATAAACTTTGGAGCTCCTTTTCTTCCACCTATACAACCAACCATTCCAAAGTCGGAATCATCGATGAATTTTGGAGCTCCCATTCCACCAGCCATTCGAAGGAGGCGCAACAAAAGCGACCTTCACAGTGCACCTACTGTGGCCACCTCTAACCTCACAGCCTCTGCTTCACAAACGTTCATGCATCCTGCAAATAGACTCCTAACACCAACGAAAATTCCAAGCCCGACGCGGACTTCACTGGGAGGGGGTCAAAGCCAACGAATGGCCTATTCTACGGCGGATGGTGATCATGGCGGTTTTGATGTCCATAGCAAGCAAACCACAAAGGCAAAGGCGCCTGTCCAAAAGCAACTTGTCGTCGAGAAATCCACACAGGTCTTGCCAACGCCCCCGAAGGATGATCGAGAGAAGACGCCAAACTTCAACCGTTCAACGAAATCTAGATATAGGGTTCCAACGCCAGGACCAGGATGTGAACAGCCAGCACCGCTACTCACGAGAGCGCGCACATTGCAGGCGTTTACATCCCTGACAAGCTCGTTTTCACTCCAGAATCTTCGCCAAGTATCATCCCAGTTATCACTCAGGGGAAAATCAGCAAACACAGCCAGGTCCAGCTCGGGCCCGGCAGCTTTTTTTTCTAGAAGCTCTCGCCCAAGCACGCCGACTCGACGGAGTCATGGCCCAGCTGTTAACCTTCGAGATGTCCGAACGGGCATGCCGCAATCTTACTGGGCTGGTCGGTACCGGACGCTCGACGACAAATTTCACAGCGAGGACTTTGATATTGATTACCTGGAGTCGCCAGCTGTTCTTGAAGCACTTAGAGAGATAGAGAAGCAGGGCGAATCATTTGAAGACGATAACATGTCTAGCGCAGACCGGCTCAGATACCGTCGGGTCTTTGCAGCGTTGGAAACACACTGCAAGACAGCAGACGCCAAGAAGAGCCTCTGGAGCTTCCAGCAGGCATATGCGAGGAATCTCAAATGCGAGCATCTCCTGCCAGCAGGAGGAACAATTCAAGAAAAGGAGAATATCTTTGTTCGGGCTGCTGGGAAACTCTTCAACAGAAATAAGTCTGTGGGTGTGCTGGGCGACAAACAGTTTATGAAGAATGAGAAGAAGTCTGAAGCGAGGACTTATCAGAAGAAAGTGATGGAGAGGTCGCTCCTTAAACAGAAAAAGCTGTCTAACCAGTATGACGAGGTTATGGAAGCGCTTAGACACGAAGAATCATTTTGAGAAGCGGGGGGAGATTGTATGTAGGGAATGAGGCAGCGTCTAAAAGGTTTGACGGCTGAGGACCATGTACAAATATTCATGAATGAACGGAATAGGCCTGTGAAGGTAATATGACAACAATAAACATTAATTTTTTTTACAAATACCTCCGCATACGATACATTATTTATTGCCCATATGATTGATGTAGATTATTTTGCTATGAAGCTACCGACCTTATACCTTATCCCAAACCCAAACGCCACGCTATGCGAAACCAACTATGGATGGTAGTACACCCCGCCTTCTTAACCCATTATTTAATCTTTCGGCTCTTAATATAGTCCCTCAACTGCTCATGCTTCGTGACAAAGAAGCTCCTCTTCGCATCACTCTTCCACACCAACACGCCAATCTCACCCGCATACCTAACGCAGCCCTCATACTCCGCCAGGGACGCAAAGTCCTTGAAGAGGAAGCCCGCCGTCGCCTTCATGCGCTCGTTCTCGATCTGCCAGAGGCGGATCTGGTCGACGACCGTCGGAGGGAGGATGGGCGACTTGCGCCGCAGCTGCGGGTGCGCGTGAGTCGTCAGGTACGAGATAATCTGATCAGCCGTGATGCCGTGCTCGATGGCGCCGCGGACGGAGTCGCGCGTGACGCGGCCCGAGACCATGTTAGGGTATCGGGTGGAGAGTCTGGCGAAGAGGGCGAGAACGGCGATCTGGAGGGGAGAGGAGGTGTAGGCGTAGAGACGGTAATTGGTTTCGATGACTATGAATCCGGTAGTGCCACCGGAGGAGGCAGGGGAGGCTGCAGCTGCGGAGAACCCGGAGGCGATGGAGCGGAGAGCCGAGGCGGAGGATGTGAGGGTTGTGGCAAGCCGGGTGGGGAAGAAAGATGGCGATGATGGGGGAGAATAGACAAGTCCAAAGTCTGCGAGGATGGGAAGCATGGTTTGTTGGGTGGCTGAAAGGGTAGACGTGGAGTATGCGAGGCCCAACTCGAGGGAACCGAGCAGGAAGAAGAACGAGAGTAGATCGACGTGGTCCATAGCCAGCTCCTCGGCATGCTCGAGCCAGAGGAGAAGCACGGTCCAGACCTGCGCGTTGGCTTCTTGAAGGAGGAAACTGAAACCAGCCTGAGTGATACCGACGCCGCTGTATTTTCCTTTGGAGTCGACAAGGGCTCCCATCTGGAGAAGCTGCCGAACGTTGGCGGAGGGGTATTGGGCACCGAGAAGTGACGGGTCACCGGTGCTGTTCACGACGTAGTGGAGAATGCCTTCCCATTGGGCGGTGGCGTACTCATCGAGGAAGAAGACCGTGATATTGGAGTCTTGGGTGCTGTCTGATGGGATGCCGAAGGAACCATGGTCCCCGCCACCAGTTAAAGCGAGTCGGAGAGAGGTCGCGAAGTTGTGGGTAAGGCTGAGCGCAGGAGGTCCATCTCTGCTTGCAGCGGTGGATGTCACGATATGTAGACGGGATAGGATTGCTAGAGCTTTGCCCTTTTCACTACTACGAATGAGATCCTGGACAGGTCAAGAATGGATAAGGGAAACGGACCTCTTGCTGCCTGGCCGTACCCAGTTGTCCAGCTCAGACAGGAGTAACGGTTTGGGCATATATAGCATCCCCATCACAAAGGACTTAGCTAATCATCACATATCAGATTCTGGGCATCAAAGTACAGTTCTTTTAGCTTCCAACTTACCTAGATGTGGGAGCATTCGACGGAACACGGCTAGAGCTGTAGACGGTTGCTCATAGAGGCGTCTAAAAGTCATGCCCGAGAGCTTCTCCAGGTACTCAAAGGAGGCGAGCGATGATTCCGGCATATTGAAGGATGTGAGTATCTTGCCACAGAGATAGACTGCTCTTTGATCATCCTCGAGCAAGAGGCTGGCAGTTTACGATGAGGCTGAACCAAGTCCGTAGGTGGTGAGGCCCGAGGCTGACACTTTTTGACCGGGGCGGATTAACATTTCCGCGGTATGTCGTTGGTTGGTAGTTGGTTGTGCCGAGCACAGGAAGGGACGTCGGCACCACCGACATTGGTCGTTGGACAGAATAAGTTAATTTACTCTACTTGATTACAATTTATTTTCATAATCTTATTTCTTTACCTGCCCACCTAGCAGACAATCAATCAGACCTCTGTAACAATGGCTGCTCTAAAATTCGTCAGATCCGTAAGCTGTTTTACCAACGCCGCAGGAACGCGTATATTAAAATGCTGACGTCCCACAGGTCCTGAAATCTTTCATGGTAATCTTCTAAAACATGCCCCTACGGATACTTCCATGGTATTGCTCTCCGCTTCCCATACTGACATGGAGAATAACAGGCAGAGTCGGGGCTGGAACCAAGGTAAGCCATCAAGAGCACCACAAACCGGGCACTTCTCCTATCTTCTGCATACCTCCTTGTGCTGGGTCCATGGTTTCAGTGACCCAGGCTCTGTTATATTGGTCAATATGGCGCGGCGCGCGTCGAACTTTCAAACCTTTTTTATTCTTAGTATACTTTTCAGCCTCATTGTTTCAAGCGAGACCGGCCAATTTGTTTCAAATTAACACTCAGATCTTGGGCAATAGTATCAACGTCGAAGTGGGAAAATTGGATTGTCTGACAATGCCGCCATTCAACGTCGGATAGAAGGGAGAATACATCATCTCAACCGTATGCTAACTGGTGAATTTTGCCATAGACTTTTCGGAGAACATGTGAGTTTACCCGGTACCGGTCAATGTCAATGAAGCATATGCCGGGAATGCCTGAACTACAAAGTTACTTTGTTGCTTATTTACTCGTTCGCAGCTTCGAGTGACGACGGCAGAACCAGGGCGCGTTGAAATGGAACTTGACATCCGGAAAGAACACACCGTTAGCCCGGCGCCTTCCATCGGTTTCCTTGCAAGTTGCTGAGATCTTCACAGAATCGCCTGAATATTATCCATGGAGGAACAATCGCAAGCATGGGTTAGTTCCCCTATATCCCCACAAAATAGATTGTTATTGACTCGGGAACGTGGCAGTCGATCTCGGAGGCTCGCTGGCGGTTGCTTCTAGAGGATTATTCGCTACGGGCGTTTCGACAGATCTCAATGGTGCTTACCCCCCTTAATAGCGGGGGCGGGGCGGTCCTGGAAAATGGACACCCAAACTGAAGCTTATTTAGTGACATACCTAAACTCGGGCGGAAAGGTGGGAGACACGCTCCGGGCAGTCGTGACCTGTGACAAATGTAGGCATTCCTCCGAGAAGCCATGATACTACTGCCTTGAATCCTGACACTGGCGGCGTCCACCTCAATAGTTGGCAAAAAGCTGGCTTTTACCTCTGTTCAATTTACGAATAGCAAGGGAGAAGTGGCGGCACGGGGTAGCCATACGAAGTACGGTGTCCATCCATAACCTGGTCCTGCGAGCCGGAAATGCCAATCAATACTGACAAGACACAGGTATGTGGCTCTCGCTTGGAAGGATTCCAGGAACATAGTTGAGGTACTGTCGCCAAGAAAGACATAGATAGTGTTGGTTGCACTCGTGGGCATGGTGCCGCCCGGCAGTGAGGGGTCAACCATCACTCAGGATCACCAGGTCGCAAAGAATTTGAACCGCCTTGTTGTGCCACTTCCTTGTATAATAAACCCTGTATTGAGGCCTTCTGTCAATGCTGATCGGCGTCGGCGCACACATTTAAGCGGACCTATATCATCCGCGAGGAATCCGCGCACGGATCGGTATTCTGTGCCGAACCCTAGTGGGCCGTGATTCGTGGCACATTTCTCATGGAAGGGGATCAAAAGATTCTGGAAGACTCAAAAGACTAACCGGCGGTTTCAAGATTGTTCTTTCATTTAGAAAAGACACCAACGATCGAGATCCCCTCTGTCTAAGTCATCTTAGCGGTTTGCACAGAACTTCGGTACCACAAATACAGAGGGCACGATGTGACTTAGAGGCTGCAACCGCGCAACATCCCTAGTCAGGTATGGATGTTTGACATTTCCTGGCGACAAGGGTGAGAATTCCAGAAAAGGGTTGCCAGCGCACTCGCGATGAAGTCTCATTTGGGTGGTGAGGGGTTGAATGGTGCCTCAATGGAAAGTCGGTGGGCGTGCCGCCGCTTTGGTCTCCTGGGACATGGGCAGTATGCCTCCACAGCGATCACCGGGTTGGCGCTTGGCATGCGGTCTCCATTGCCGGCGGGTACATAGTTAGTCGAGGAGGCGATGTGACCATAGCACCAGAGTCGTCGTACGACGTGTATCACTAGTCAATAGTCTACGGGCTCGTCTACAGGACACATGCGTGGCTTGAAGAACACTACGGGCCATGGCCGTCAATGATGCGGGTTGAGTGCCACAACGTCCTGAGTGAGCACCACGATTTTTACCGGGCCAAGCACCTCAGAAAAAGGCTCCATGCGGATAATGGTGGTAATAGCAGACGTTGTTATGGCCGGAGTTTGCGGGAGACAACGAGTGGGCTTCCTCAAGTGGTTCTGGGAAGCGAGAAGGTTTCACACCCAAGCCAACCGGTGGTACCTGCATTGTCTAGTGACATTTCTTCTCATGGCCCTCGGCGGCCATCCGCGTATTCCTGAGTTGCGAGATGATCAAGGAGGACGAAGGACGGCGCTTTGCGGCGACGAAGAAGGGTCGCCCGTTCAACTACCCTCACGGGCCTCGGCGTTGCGATATCGTGCCGCTTTGTTACGCGTCGGGCTGTCTCCGGAAGGTTTCAGCCTTGCCGACTCGAGCAAGTTAGTGGGGTGGTGGGAGGGTGAGTGAGTACAGTAAGAGGATGGCTGGATGGTGTTGGCCGACGAGAGATTTCGTGCACAACAGGCATCTGGAGGG
This sequence comes from Pseudogymnoascus sp. BL308, assembly GCA_001630595.1. Lineage (NCBI taxonomy): Eukaryota > Fungi > Ascomycota > Leotiomycetes > Thelebolales > Thelebolaceae > Pseudogymnoascus > Pseudogymnoascus sp. BL308. The sequence continues at coordinate 17,506 of LMYD01000319.1, read as the reverse complement.
GTAGTGGCTGTCCGTGATGGAGCACACATCCTCCGCGCCCCTCACGCCCCCTCACGGCCCCTCGCGCACCCTTCGCACCCTTCGCGCCGTCCTTGCATCAAAGTACCGTACCTCTCTTCGACCCATGCAATTCCTGGTCTTTCTCATGACAATGTGCATGGTATACAGGGAAGAGCTGATGCTAGCAACCCTAGCAACAGCTCCTTAGCCTAATTTACAACATTTGTGCGTCGCGCGCGAGACTATGCCAAGGCCCTACAGGAGGACGACGAAAGAGAAGAGCCATTCAGAAAGGTCCGTCTTTTACCCTTGGAGGTCAGGCCATGCAGATCGCACGCGGTGATGGATGATATACGTACTCGAGTTTCTCCGTACTCAGCCCCTCACCAGAGTGTAACCGAGTGCTCGACAGGGTATACTCTTCATTCTAAACCACATCGAAGTGGACAACGAGTTTGCACCACCATTGTCGAAGCACTGTTGGCCTACAACATTATCGCCTCAAGGGTACAGCAGGGCACAAAAGAACACAGACGAGCAGTCTACAACAGAGTGAACGACTTCAGAAGGCCCTCTACCGAGGCAACCATTGGCAGCATGCACGTGATGCATACCTTGGGCGTCCATGTTGCGATTGGTCGTGTCCCCTGTCATCGCCTTAACGCTAAACCCCTCGACCATGCCGTGCTGCAGAAGTGTCGGGCGATGGTCTCTTCGTTCCGGCTTGACTTCGCTTGGCTGGACCGGCGTCTCACAACAACTCCGTAGCTACTAAGTACTACCGCCCGCTGGATGGCGATGTTCTGTTATGTGGACATCGACTTGGACTTGGATCCTCCTTCTCGGAGTGCCTATCTATCTCTCACCACGAGCTGTCCACATTCTAGGGCTTCGGATCCGCACGAAGCCTTTTGGACCCGCCTAGGGAAGTTGCTTGTATGAGATGTTGCGGATCGTAGATCTGAAGCAGGCTTCGGTACGTGCAGTGACGCAAGTACAGTTACTCCGAGATGAAAACGCTCATATTAGCACTCGCCTGGGGAAGGGTAGGCGCGGTACTCGTAAATTGAACATTGCAGGGCCTGATTCTGGGGTGCGTCGGAAAGGTGTGTGGTGGAGGGACAGAAGAGACACGTATGGACCATGAAAGGCCCGTACTGCGGGATGTGCTGCACAACACATTAATGTCGCCGGCACGCAAAAAACACGAGTACGGTATGCAGATCTGAGGACCACCTACCGTGGAGATGACAGGTGGACATATGTGGGCTAGTTCTTTCAGCTTTACAGCCAGAGTGTGAATTTCAAACGGCGGCGCAGGGGTGCCGCACCCAAAATCCACGCGACTAAACGGCGCTATGCTGGAGCTACCACGGTAGAAAATCGGCGAACAAGCCCCCGATCTGACACTAGAAGCAACAGAAGCTGCGAAGAAAAGTATACAATCTATTAACATTTGTGCATCATGCTCATAATGTACGACACCTTGTTGGTACATACCAACCATATTGATATAGAACACAGACAGGAGACAGTCCTCGTACACATTTGATATCTGCCATAACTATACCCGCCAGCACCCACTCGGAGAGACAGACACAGTTCCTCGCGTCCTAAAAGTGACAGGGAGTGCCTGTCACTGACTCCACTTTTACTCAGTCTGGCTTGCCTTGCTTCCATGCAGGCTTGAACGTACGCAAGCACGAATTCTCAACGCAACGGACGATGACTCTGCACATGCGAAACTCCGGCTGATATGATCCTTCCCCTGCACGCACAGGCGGCCATGTCTACAAGCCTCCAACCCTTCCTTTTTCAGCATAGAATGCAAGGAGAAGCAAGGTATGGAAAGATCATGCCACGGAAGGTACCATGCAATTGGCGCCAGTACCCCCTCCCTTGTCTTTTACCCCCCGCCTTGTCCTAGACTGCCAAGCCCTCATCTCCGGAGGAAGAAAGAAGAAGCCTTTGCACGGTTGGCGTGGCGCCGTCGAAGGTGCTACTGTCCCATTACAGTAGCTTGCGGGATGCTTTCCCACCTCGGACCGCATTTGAGACGTCGTATTTGAGCCATACGTTTGTGGCGCTCTTTAAAGTGTGGTACACCTCTCCACGTCCACGGAGCGAATTGTCTCTCTGCCATAGTATGGAGTGACGGGAAGAGTGCGGAAGATGGGTCCACTAGCGACATGCCATGCCACGTCGGAGAGAAGGGGACTGGCTGGCCCTGCCTACCAACTTTTGGTTGGCGTGTGGAGTCGGTGATGGCAGGGTTGTCACGTTCTCAGGGACCACTCTGAGCTGTGTCTCTGAGACCAGAATACGTGGAATACAATCTTCAGTTCAGCCCTAGAGAAACTTCTTCGGCGAGAAATCACCACTATCATCGGGCCTTTCTTTCTATTGCGGCGCCGAGTATCGGCCATTGCAGTTATAAAGTTAGCCGCCCAGTTCACAGCGACGGTTAGGCGTCAGGCTATTCAACATCTCGGTTCTTTCTCATATGTTGCTCGGCCTTGCTGCTGGTGTGGATTGAAAACCTGCAGCATGTACATCTACATACAGTGCAGTACATCCACCCATGCCTTGTAACTCTGGACCCGTCGAGGGAGCTAATGATCCACGCCCTATCCTAGTCAACTCCATCTTAGGGTACTTTCTCACTTACTTTTGGGCTACGGCTCACAGACCTCGACGATCCCTCCGCTCGTCCTTCAGCTTCTTTGGTCGTCGTTGGGCAGGCGGTGGCCTTCCATGTGCGACTGGAGGCCTTCTACCGCCAGCGGCTAGCTTCTCTCTACCGTCGCTACCGTCGATATCCTCGAGACTGCTACCGTCGGCGACTAAGCCGGAGCGGGATTTGTGGCCAGTCCACTACCTTGCACCATGCCCAGCTGGCCACTGCCTTACTCGGCCTTATCCAACCCTTCACATACTCTAGGGATTATCGGATACCAGCGCCGATACCATCACTGCCCCTCCCATCTCCCCCTCACCCCAGGCCACATTCAACTTAGCCTTTTTCTCCTGCACAACTCTCGATAAAGTGGACAAGGTACATGTCCACCAGATGCTTGTAGTACACTACGGTATGTGAAGCACTCGACTGATTGTACCAGTCTCCCCTCCTTCGGGTCCCATCGTTACCCCTTCCAACCTCCATTTTCCACCGCTTTCCCCCACCACCGCCACCATCCGTCGCCCACCCGCCATCAGCCACCAGGCATTAATATGTGGAGATTCCTCAGTGACCTGGACGCGGACGAGGTTTTTCCTTCCTTTAGGCTCTCATTTATTTGATGATCTTACGAGTGTTCCCCCTCTCCCGCCGATTTTCAAGCGCACTTGAGGCGAGGCCGTGCACATCTATTGCCGCTTCTTCTTCAAGCCACACTCGCCCATAGCCATTCAGGCATGGCCTTGTAACTTCTAGTCCAGCGCTTCACCTCGCGGTCTTTGGCCAGAGACCCTCTTGTCGGGACTAAATATCCATTTACGGACTCGTTCAACAAGGGACCGGGATTTGTCCTTACCCTCAAGCATCTACAGTTCTTAGCTCGCCTGATCATGTTGTGGTGATCCCCGGACTCAGCATCATATCTATCCCTTCGTGCCTCCAATATAACATCAGGCAATTCGTCGATCAAACTTGTGCAGTCGTCAAACCCCGCCAACTATTCGAATCGACCTCAAGCATCCTTAAACCTAAACAGCAGAACTACAGACGTATACACCAGCTCGGCTACAATACCTTGCGGACTTGTCCCTTACTTGATATTTGAGCGATTCATTTCCACCATATCAAGGAACCTGCGCCGCATCGAGCAACCACATATCAAAGATTCCAAAGTTAATATTATTTAACCGCCTTAGCTACCAGGAGGTGTGGCCTGGTCAACGGAAAATCTCTGGACGTTCCTGATCTCAATATCAAATCACGGAGCACTACTTTTAGGCTTTGTTGATAAGCTGATCAACCGCGCCTGGCGTACGAAGATCACCGGCATATTTGATTGAGCTCGCCCCTACTCTTGAGGACAATATTTGGCCGGCCCAGTCGAGAAGTACACTCATTCAATCGCCATTAGCCCACAGGTGCGCGGCCGAGAAGCATTTATTCCGCCATCATTTTGCTCGGTCAACAACAGTCGTTCGTTGAGGCCCTCACTTTCGTTCATAACCCGGCACAACGACAGATTTCCCGTCCCTTTCAGCTAGACCTCGGCCAGCTGTTTGAATTAGCTCTTTCAAAGCCATCTCGAAATAACACAACTTCAAGCCCTCAGATAACCAACCCAATGCTTGTCACCCGGCAATGCGATACTGTACGGCACACTTGGTCCTCTAACAAGCTTGGGAGTCCTTACGAACCGACGGCTTCACGCATGTCGAACCTTGAGCCATTGACAACGCAGCCGGACTGGCGGGATGCGTATTCTCAATACCTTCCATCCACCGAGACTGTTCTATCACCTCCATTTGAACAGCCAATAACCTCGCATCCAGTGGATGCGCCTATTACCAACCAGCTTTTTGCACCACGCCCTCCTCTGTCACATCGGCACAGCCTGGCTCAAGTTGAGGACAGGCAAGAATCATTCTCAAACCCACCAGCTGAGCGCCCCGACTCTGCTCCGCCTGTCAATGGCCTGAGACAGGATGGCTTTAGACTCCCAGAGCCGGCAAACCTACCCGAACTGCCTGCGGACTCAAAGTCCAGTCCCACACTGGAAGTAAAGACTGAAGCTTCTGCCACACCAGCAGAAAATCTCGGCCAAGAGATTAAGGGAGAGGAAGAAGATGACGATGATGACGACGACGATATGCTCGATGGAGAGGAGGGAGTTGGAGGAGAAGGTAGGCCTCTACAAACAGAGGCTGAACGTAGAGCGGAACGGAGGAAGATGAAACGCTTTAGGTGTGTACAGGATCCAGATTTTGGGATTTATTAACCCGTGCTAACTTGACTTTCAAGACTTACGCACCAGCAAACTCGATTCTTGATGAGCGAGTTTGCAAAGCAAGCCCATCCGGATGCGGCTCATCGGGAGCGTCTCTCACGAGAGATTCCGGGCCTAAGCCCAAGGCAAGTCCAGGTGTGGTTCCAGAACAGGTATGTAATCCCTCTCCAAAGGTAGATCGAAGCTGATGATCCAAAGACGTGCAAAAATCAAGCGTCTCACAGCAGATGATCGGGAGAGAATGATGAAGATGAGAGCTGTTCCCGATGACTTTGATAATGTGCAGGCACTTCATTCACCTTACGGTGCTGTACACGGTATCGGCACTCCGTTGCAGTCTCCAGTAGACTATTCCCAAAATTACGGAGATCCAGGCATGGGAATGCGCCCGTTGATGGTTGACACCATGAGACGCCAAGAACATGAGGAGCACCTCTCGCCAACTGGCCTCAGCCCTGCATTTGGCCATGTTGGATTTGCCTCCCAGGGGTCAATAGGCTCGCCTGATATGCTGTCGCCTCTTTCTGTTGGAGGTGGTGACAGATACTACTCGAACCACTTGGCAAACCCAGGGGGCACAGGAGCTCGGAATTCAACTGTGTACAGCCGCCATAATAGCATGGACGGCTATGGAATGCAAGCTTCCAGACAAGGAGCCCGGCCGTTACAGCCACTGCAACTACGAGAGACGATGTCGAGATCTAGGTCGGAGTCGCTTCAGTCACCTCTACGCTCTAGCATGTCGTGGAAGGGAGATTCCATAGACTATGCAAGCTACCCACCACCAGGTCCCCATAGCCCGCCCAGTAACGGGCGACAAGCATCCCTATATCAAGGAGACCAGCCAGGAGGGAATGGAGTCAACCACCAGCAGCAATACGATAGTCCTACATACCCAAGTAAGTGTCGACCAATTTATCCTACATTGTACATCACTAACATTGCTATAGCCTCCAATATCCACACATCTCCAACCCACCTCACATACCCAACATCTCATCCAGCTAATACCCAACCTTCCACACCACCTGTATCCCGCTACCGAGCCTCTTCAGCAACCTTCCCGTCTGGCCTTGATCTCCGCAGCCAGTACCGCTCAGTGTCTTCCCAGAGTCCGAACCAACCCGTCCCCGCCACAGCGCGCGCGGCTACATTTGCCAGTGCCTTTAGCAGTGGAGGCTTCCAGAGCGCTCCCCTTATGGCACCGGCCGAGTTCCACATCCCAAGGACCCCCGTCGATGCCGGACCTCGAGAATACCAGCTTTCACAGCTGAGTGCGCCCATGGCACCAGCAACCGACTTTGCTGCGGCATATTCGCAGAGCATGAGTCCAGGTCGTCCAGCGGCGACAGAGCAAAACACATTGAGCAGGCAGCACCATGGACTGGGCCTGGAAGACTCGCATGACCAGCAGAGCCAGCAGCAGGGTCAACACCAGCCCCCCCAACAGCAGGGCGAGACGGCGCACTACGTACGTCAAGACGAGTATGATCTCAACTCCATGAAGCGACGCAAGCGGACATACAGCATGTCGGGCTCTTACGATGGGCAGTGATGGGGGACGTGCATAGGATTTGACAATAACTGCGGTTCGACGGTCCGAGACGCCCGGCCCCTGTCCTCCGGCTTTATCCCTTCGTCCCGCCATGCAAGGTGTATTTTTACGGCAAAATTATGATCGGCGGCAACGGAGAAATGGACAAACAAACAAAAAAAGGGACTCAATTGAGGGAATTATGGGAAACGGGTCGGATCGGATTCTACTTTTCTATGTTTATATTTGCTTTGGGTTACGGATGTCTAAGTTACGAATGAGGAGATGGTATTGGGATATGATACGAGGCTGGATTGGGGGTATCAACCATGAATTGGCGTTTACGATTTGCTGTCTGCCTTTTGTTGCAGTGCTTCTTCCTCTTCTCTGTCACTTTTTTAACGTTTTACGAAAGTATATATCACAACACATTGCTGTCCAACTTTTTTTATTTTTGGTTTGGGTTCGGTGCCAATGCTCTCGATTTCTGCCACGTTGAACTGATTTCTACTATTTACATGAGTGGATCTAATCGAATTAGATCCGCTGGTTACGTTGGCGATCTTCGAAAGGTCAATAGATCTTAGAAGTCATGGGATGGGATGGGATGAGTGGGTGGGGGTGCGCATGGAGGATATTCTGCTTATTTGTCTATATCGTTTTTTGTAGCTTCGAGCAGGATCTCTGGCTTGTATGAATCTGATTCAACCGCGTCTGCCAAAAACGTTGCCCATATAAGGCTACATAGCCTTCAGTGCCATATCAATCGACTGCGGAATGTTGTTATATATTGTGATTATACATTGTGTTGCCCTTCACCTCTTTTGTTTAATAGTCGTAGAAACTAAACGTTGTCAGTACTTGGATCGTAGATTTTGAAGACATCAAACTCACCCCTTCCCGCTCTTCTTCCCGAGCCATCCAGCATCCACCATTCCCTTCAGCAGAACGCTAGGCCTATATTTCGAGTCTCCAGTATCCTCATACAGCACCTTCATAATGGCGAGACAGGTGTCAATGCCAATGAAGTCTGCAAGCTGAAGCGGGCCCATAGGGACACCAGTGCCGTTCTTCATAATCGCATCGATATCATCACGCTGGCCGACGCCGGTTTCGAGGCAGATGATAGCTTCGTTGATATAAGGCATCAGGATGCGGTTTGCAAGGAAACCAGGCCTGTCAGCCGAGACGGATGGGATCTTTCCCATTTCCTTGCAGAAAGCAACGGCAGTGTCCAGAGTCTCCTGGCTGGTCTGGAGTCCAGAGATGATCTCGACACCCTTCTGGACGGGGACGGGGTTCATGAAGTGCGTAGCGACAACGCGCGATGACACCGAGGTGTTGGTTGGGTCCTGGGTCGTGGCTGCTGCAATGCGCGTGATGGAGATTGAGGAAGTATTGGTGGCCAGGATCGCGTGCGCCGGGGCGATTTGCCCAAGGCGCGAGAAGATGTCGAACTTTAGGGATGGGATCTCGGGGACGGCCTCGATGACGAAGTCGACCGATGAGAGATCGTCCATGTTCGTGGTCGAAGTGAGACGGCCGCGGATGAGGTCGGCATTTGACTGGGAAATGCGCTCTTTGGCGACATCTTTGGCAAGGAGTTTATCTGTAAGAGTGGTGAAGTTAGAGGGCGTCCTGTGCTTGTGGGAGGGGCAGTCACATGCCAGCGAACTTAAGGCCTTTGTCAATTGAAGCTTGGGAAGTGTCGAGGAGAGTCACTGGGACGCCAGCATTTCGGGCAGCAACAAGAGCTATCCCCAGGCCCTATCATGAAAGTCAGCGATGGAAAGCGCAAGTTGGCCTTTTAGTTAGCTTACCATCTGTCCGGCCCCAATTACACCGAGCTTCTTAATGGCACCAGCGGCGACGACAGGGCTCGAGCTGAAGGTCCTTGCATGGCTGCTGGATTGCAGCAATTGCCGTCTGAGAAGTGCTGTAGCCATAGTAATTAAGATACACAAACAAAAGTGCTAAGAATTGAAAGAAAATTTGGGGAATGAAGCTGAAAGCCAAGATTGATATCATTGACCGTTTGCCCTCCGAGGCTACCCGTGATCCCGAATACACGCCGAGGTCTGTCCCCCCGAGGTTTATCCGATACCGGCCTCAAAGTTTCTCCGATAAGCGCCCCGCGTTCACGTCGCGTCTACCCAATTCGGATACGCGTAAAGAGCATCAGATATGTGAGGGTCGTGATAATTCAACGAACAAACCCAGCAATGGAGTTGGCCGACGGCTCAAAGGCAGTCGTAGACCCTGAGGTCCAGGCTTACGTCTCTAGTCTTGTTACAGCAGTATGTTTAAATGCATTCCACCCACCATAGCTTTCACTAATAGGCTTCGCAGCTTGGCGGCAGCGGTTCAGACGAGGATGGACGCTATGTGCTGGGAGATGATGCTCTCGCCTGTCTACGGGATATAAAACGATGGTTGAAGCTATATGACGAAAAGGCGAATCGACTGGATGTGGCACGATGTCTCGCAGAGTTGAACTTGGTTGGCGGCGACCTCCTCCAGATCCTGGCCGCTTGGCCCGAAAACGAAACAGACAACAGGATAAAGTCGCGGATAGCGCTCGCGTGCGTGGAGCTTCTCGTACCATTGACGTGGCCATTGGATAAAGGGGTTGAGATGACGGTGAACCACCATCGCCATATTCCCTTCCTCCAACTCGCTCAATTGGGCTACAAGCGCTCGATAGTCAACTATGATGGGGCGCGAATTCTGCACACTGTCACCCGGGTCGCGTTGCCTGCCATGGCCGTCGCTTTGAAGGATCGCAGTACTAGAGATGAGAATGTGATTAGGATGGTCCTCTACCTGCTCCGGAATATCACCATGATAGCTCCCCCGCCTGGCGTCCAAGACGATGGAGATGAAATAGAAATCTCGCGATCGGCGATAATCGACGCATTCGACTACCAGGATATCCTCCATCTGCTTCTAGCGCTCTGCTCATCTATGGGGGAGGATTTCAACACCCAGGACGTCGTTGTTATGGAAATACTCTTCCATTTAATCAAGGGCGTAGACATCGAAACCTTGTTCATGAACGAAAAACAATTAGACAACCACAAGGATGACGAGCTTGCAAGTTTGCTCAATCAGGAAGCCGGGATGAGGAGAGCAAATGCGAGGACAGCCCCGACAAGACACAATAGATTTGGCACGATGTTGTGGGTTAAACGAGAGGACGGAAAGATGTCTACAGTCGCTGGTCAGGATGCCCTAATGAGCACCGCCCGGAGTCTTGACAAGATGGATAAGTATAAGAAGTTCAAACCACCAACGCGTGCATCAAAGGAGGTGAAAGGGCCCATGGATTTTGATGCTCCAGAGAAACTTAGCCACCGAGCCAGCAATAACCTCAGAACATTCGTGGCAGATTTCCTTGATTCTGGGTTCAATCCGCTCTTCCAGAATGTGCGGAAGGCAATCGATCGACAAGCTGAGCGCATCCTCGAATACCACCCACGCCAGTTCTTTTACCTTGTGGCATGGTTTCTAGAAGCCGAACGCGTCCGACGACTGTCGAAGAAGTCGCAGAAAAGTAAGAAGGCAGCAGATAAAGATACCGACGACAGCTTTGGGCTCGTGGCTAGCGTTCTCAACCAGGAGATGTTTATCACCTTGAACCGCGCAATGGAAAAGGATTATGAGAATAAATCATGGGACGACCTCAAGGCTTCGATGAAGTGCTTTACGCAGATCTTGCTGACTGTCCAAGAGATGTCCGAGTCAAAGCTTGATGAGGATCAGGAGATTGCAGAAAACATCCTCGCGCGTATATTTTACGAAGCAACAACACATGATCGGATCGCTAATATCATCCGCACTTTCAAAGATCAGGGATTCGGATATCTTGATGCCGCTACTGAGCTAGCTCATGTCTATATTCGCATCCTCGAAAATTACTCGAAGCAAAATACCGACTTGCAAGTACGGTCACGGAGGCGAGTCCGCAGGAACAAGAAGGCGGCAATAGACGCCGGCGAGGATGACGCGGACGACGAAGTAATCGACGACTCGGACAATGACGACGCGCATGCGGAGCGTGTCTCTAGGGAAAGAAAATTCAACTTCAAGCACTTCTCGTCTAGATTCCTGACCCAGGGTTGTATAGACACGTTTGTCACGTTGTCGTCTTATTACCAGGATTTAAAACCAGAACAGATGAAGAGAGCCCATCGTTTCTTGTACCGTGTGGCCTTCAAGATGGACATGAGCATCATGCTCTTCAGAGTCGACATTATCCATCTCCTGCACAAGATTATTAAAGGCCCGGGAGGGCTTGACCCAGCGTCGAAAACTTATAAGGAATGGGACGAACTAGTGAGGCACATTCTTCGGAAGTGTGTTAAAAAGATCCAGGAGCACCCCGAGCTTATCGTCGAGATGCTGTTTTCGAAGACAACGTTCACTGCCAACTTCTTCCAGTACGGGTATGAGACGCAAACTATCGAGAGCAAGGCCCGTGCAGCAGCGGAGTTGGAAGTCAAACCTGGATTTGAATGGGAGCAACAGATTGGAGTTGTTGTGGGTGCGTTGCTGGACCGTAACGAGGGGCATCTTTTAGAGTGGCTCAAATCCCAACTATCGTCTGCTGAGATAGAGCGCAGAAGCTGGGAGGGGGCAAGCAAACCCATACAGTCCGTCGAAACCGATGCTGGCGAAACCGTGCCTGCAGACCCTCCTAAAGCCCCGTCAATAGGTAAGACGCCCCCTGACAAGCCATCCATCCAACACCACTAACAAACACAGTTGCCAAACCCGACGACGCCACCTTAAAGACAGCCATGCTCAAGAATGGCTACCTCCGCCTTCTGATGACGCTTGTCGGCCTTCGCCGCATTGGCGACGAAAACGACATCGACACCCCCTGGGTCGTGCCCTCCCACCTTTCCGCCGCCCAACTCAAGGAGGCTCTCACCTTAATCAAGGCCGCAGAGTTCGACCCCCCAACCTTTGAGAACGGGTACAACGCGGAAGCTCAGATCCGGCGCGTCTCTGCCGCCCAAAATAGACGTCGCGCAGCCTTTGATGACGAATCAGATAACGGTATAGACGACGACGATGCCGAAATACTCTTCCCTGCCGGCGGACCCACGCCGATGAGTAAATCCGATGCCTTCGCCGCACTGAAGAAGACGCGACGGAAGCGCCGACACAGTGGGAGCGAGGACGACGAGCTCGACGAGGAGCAGTTGGCGGCCAGGGATCGAGCGCGGCGCGCCAAGGACCTCGAGAAGGAGCGGAGGATCAAGAGCGAGTTGTTTGTGCATGATAGCGACGATGAGAGTGATGCGGAGCGCGACGAAGCGTTTTTTGCCGAGGAGGCAAAGCAGAGGGCGCGTGTGAGGAGGGGGTTGTTGGTCGCGGAGGCGATAGGGACAGCGGCAAGCGGGGCGGAGAAGAAGAGGCCAGAGGTGCGGGTGCTGGCTACAAGGGGCGACAGCGATAGCGATGAGGATGCTGTGGTGGCTGTGAGTCCACCGTCTAGCGGGAGTCGGAAGAGGTCGGTCGATGTGGAGTCGGGGGAGGAGATGGAGACTGAGACGCCGCTGTCGAGTCCGCATACGCGGCCTTCAGGGGCGAAGCGGGCGAGACTTGATACCGAGGATGTTGAGAGCCGAGAAGGTACTCCGGCGGCTGGGGGGAAGGATGTTGGGATGGTGGATCTTGACGATGATGACGATGAGGACATACCTGCTCCGCGGCGGCCGAGAGGAAGGGCATTCGGCGGGTTTGTGGTGGATAGCAGTGATGAGGAATAATGCCTGTTTATATGTTAGGATGGCTTGGTTTTGGCGCTTGGGGGTTGTGTGGGATACCAATATATTGGCAATGTGTGGCATATAGCGAGGACGGGGAAATGAAAGCATGAATTCCATCGTCTTTGATTTCATAAGCCTGGACGTGTCTAAATCATAGCTTTGAGAATTGTGTTTGTTTTCCAATTTCTAATCTTGTGAAGAAATCCACGACAAGTGTCGAGTGCCCTATTATACCCGTTAAATAAAACCCCCTTTCTCCTTTGATCTAATCCCAGTCTGTCCCACCATCCATGCACCTCCATCCCATCCCATAAGCCAAACCACAACCCTCCACACCCGACTCAGTTAAACATCTCATGGTTGCTATCACTCATCACACTATCCATCATAAACGAGCTCTCGCTACTAGTCTGCGTCAACGGCAATGGCGGCGGCGACGCCGCCTCCGCTAGATTTTCAACATGCAAGCTCCCGCCATCCTGCAGCAGCTCTTCAAACGCAATGCGCCGCATAAACGCCATCGTTGATCCGCGCCGCCGCAAAAGCTCGCTAACAAGCACAAGCGCGTTCTCGCGATCAATCCTCGCCATCTCCGCCTCCTTTGTTGTCCCCGTCTTCGCAGCACCTCCCGCACCCGCTCCACCCGCTTTCGCAGCCGTAAGCTCCGCAAGCAGTGAGCTCGTCGCCTCTGTCGGCGATGTCATGGGAGAGGACATGCGCTCGATGAAGGTCTTCCCCGTCATGAGATCCATCAACGGTGTGAAAACATCAATCTCATGCATGATATCCGCGACGCACTGAACACCCTCCTCTGTGCGCGCCAGCAGCGCCAGCACGAACCATCCCTCACTGCGCACGACGGGCCACTTGGTTTGCGAGATCAGGAAGCTGAGCGGGGTGCCTATATCGCGATGACGCTCAAAGAGCTCGCGGCGGCGCTTCTGGAGGACCACAGCGTCGGTGTCAGGCGAGGGCGAGCGGGCAGCCATCACGCGGCATACGGCAGCGAGGGCGCGGGCGATCTCCATGCGCACGGGCTCTGCGTCGCTGCGGCCGAAGATGGAGATGAGGACCGAGAGGCGGGATTTTTCGTTGGCGGGGGAGTCGGGGTCGGCGGAGAGGGGGGCGGAGATGCGGAGGACGTTGGCGAAGTTGCCGATGAGGAGTTGGCGCGCTAGACTGATCGCGGAATACTGGATCTGGGGAAGTGTGTCCATGGCCCAGAGGCGGGGTAGGATCTCGAAGAGGTTGGCGTTGCCGAGCTCGACCTTGTTGCGTGCGGGGAGGGCGAGGTTTTTGAGGAAACCGATGGCGGCGTAGAGGACTTGGGAGTCGGTTGCTGTGGTGAGGATGTCCATGAGGGGTTTGTGGATGCGGCTCTTTTGGACAAACTCCTCACATACTTCGTCCGAGCGTGCAAGGTTGCCGAGCATTATGCAGGCGCAGACTTGCAGTTGGAGTTGCGGTGACGACAGCCATTTTCTTAAATAACTTGACATGGTCGAGTTTACGGGGCATCTGGCGGCGAATTCGGGGAGTGCTGATATGTCCGAGAGGACCTGGTTCATCTCAGTCCTCCATACAGAGAGGCGCTTGGTATCTTCTTCATCTGGGGCGGCAGCTTCGCCAAGGCTATCTTCAAGTCGAGTATAAGATACTAATACTAGCCTAAGGGCCGCATATAACGCCATGGAATTGCACAGCGCGACTTGGAAGCGATTATGTTGGAGGTATTTCGTAGCTGAGCTAACAACGCTAATAAAGTCTTCCAGGTCTAGAGGTGACGTCCCTGATACAGCTAGATTCAACAGAACCTCAACCGTGTTTTCAGGTGCCAGTGAGGGTTCATTGGCTTTTGAAGTTAGTAATGTTTATATCCAATAGGAAAGGCTTGTCTCACGTTGTACGACAACCATGTCCAAAAGTTTACAGGCATAGCCCAAAAATGGCCTGTGTTCTTCAAAATCTGGGTCCGAGATAAACTGGACGAGAGCTTTGCTCAGGTTGAATTCTGATGCTTGCTTTTGTGCAGGTTCTGATACGACTTAGCAAGAAGTTGGTAGATGCTTCGAGAACAACATACCATAATCAAAGCAAATATTAAATAGCACGGGCACCACAAAGGGAACAAGGCTTTTGTCTTTGAGTAACGCTATTATCGCTTGCAGAGAGCCTCTTGAGACGACTCTTGCTCTATTTTCATCTTGGGGGTATGGGTTAGCGGGGGAGTTTGGGGACGCTGGTGTCACATACCTGTGTCTGCACACGTGTTTCCGATTAATCTTAAAACATGAATCATGAGAGAATTTTGAATGCCTTCTGTGGCCACTATCATCAAGAAGGCGTCCAAGAGACCAGAGTTTCCCATTGGAATCCTCCATCGGTCTATAAGCATGAGTTAGCATGTGGAGGAGGACAGCCGTTTCTTGAAGTTGGAAAGCGCCAGGCAGGCCATTTGGATCCAATATGAAACGCAATACTCCGTTCAGTGATAAGGAATACAACTTACAATCTCTGCTTCCATCCGCAAGCTTTTCCGCCGCTGCCGTCATATATACTTGGCCAGACCACCAAAGCTGGTCCAAAGACAACGTGATGCCCCTCAAGCGGTCCGTCCTCAGCTGCTGGTCCTCCAAATCCACCACGACGTCCTCCTCCTCATCCTTCTCCCCGCCATTTGCCAACGGATCACTCTCGTCCAACGAGAACAGTCTCAAAACAGCATCCATCAGAGCATCTGGTTCTTGGTCTTGCTGGTTTCCAGCCTGCAAAGACTCGTCTTCGGCGAGGTATATGGCAAAGGGGGAGGGCGCATTGGCATTGGCCGCGGCATAAGTACTGGAGGGGCCCAATATTCCAGCCATGTCCCCAACCATTCCGGCGTCATATCCGTGCATGCTGCTGCGGGCCGCCTGGCTCGTGTCACCGCCCATTCAGTGGAACAGTTGCGGACCAAGTTTGGCGTGGAGACCGTGGGACGAGGATCGAGCACTGCAGTTGGACCGCCAGGAACACAGCCTTGCTGAAAGCTGCACGTCCGGGAGCTGCGCCACGATGGCCGCCTTTGGTAAGCACTGACAGGAAGTGAGAAGCGAACCCAGAGTCGTGGGTGCACCCTACAGGTTGCCCGTGGTTATCTGACTGCAACAGGCCCTTAGCGGGGGCAAGTGTGGAGTATATACGTGGGTAGTATATTGCCAAAACGGGGAATCTGTACAGAGTTGTTGTGGGTTTGTTGGAGGGGGAGGGGGGGGTGAGAGCGGCAGGAAGAAGTTGTGTGGACGGACGTTGCTTAGGTCAGTAAGATCCCCAAATTCTTGTGAGCTCGCACACCACCGACCCCAGCCTGCTTTAGGCAACTGCAGAGAAGACGTCTGGAAGGGTTAGGACGGTGCGAATGCGCAGCACAATTCCAAATAAAATACAGGGAATACAGGAAAATGATCAGTTAATGCCCTGATTTTTGCCATAATTTACACGCTATTATTGAAATTGGTTATATTTTATCTAGTCCGTTTTGTTCTCTGTTGGTTTTCGTCTGATTGTGGAGATAAGCTTCTTTACTACATGGTGGGGTTACAGAGTGAAGGGGACGCATCTCACACGTGCATACCATATGAAATACATTTTATAGCTGAGACGGCCCGAGAATTAAATGATACGCTCTCCTTCAAATCGCCTTGTAGAGTGCCTATGATACTTCGCAACCCTCCTGGACAATAATCAATAAAGTCATAGATTAAAACACAACAAATAATGCCCAAAGGGGGGAAAGACAATGCGCTCAACTGGGTGGATTACATAACATCCTGCAAGCACAGCCCCAACGGTCAAAATATTGAAGAGGGACGTGCACGTGCAATGGCGCTACTCGTACCCCGTACAGGTATCCGAGCCAGCCAGCCAGCCAGCAGTCACGTGCCCAATCAGACGCACGCGCTGCCAAAGTCCCTAATCCCCAATTGGGTAATTCCCAAGGACAGCTCTCTCGACGCCCTGCCTTCCTCCCTCCAAGATCCCCGAGAAAAAAAAAGGCATCAACGCCCAACAAAGGCAATAAGCTCGCAGCTCCCCCGCAACAGCCACCATTACCGCGCGTCATCGCACAGCCGGACGCTCCTACCCAAAGCGATCATGACGAAGGCACAACAAACAATCTCCCTCGCCCTCCTGGTCTCCTCCGTACGCGCCCCCCTCCCCGCCCCCAACCCCCCAACCCCCCCAATGCAGAAACTCAAATCAAGAGAGACCCCACTAACACGCCGCAGCTCTACCTCTCGCTATACCTCGAACTCGTCCCGCTCCCAGCTCTAATCCAATCCGAAATCATCCCCGTCGTACGTCCCCCCGGGTCGTCTAGGCACCAATTCCAATTCCAAAAAACCCACAAGCTAACATCCACCGCACAGCTCCCATTCTGGGCCCTCGTCACCTTCGGCTCATACCTCCTCTTCAAGCTCGGTCTCGGCGTCTTCACCTTCAACGATGTACCAGCCGCACACGCAGAGCTGATGCTCGAGATCGATGAGGCGCGCGCGGATCTGAGGAAGAAGGGGGTGGATGTGGATTAGCGCTTATGCGGAGATAGATATGGGGAGCAGGGGAGGAGGTAATATGCATGCAGACTGCGGACTGCGGTTTGCAGGGGAAAAAGCTGGCGGGGGATGGGGAGTTCATA
This sequence comes from Pseudogymnoascus sp. BL308, assembly GCA_001630595.1. Lineage (NCBI taxonomy): Eukaryota > Fungi > Ascomycota > Leotiomycetes > Thelebolales > Thelebolaceae > Pseudogymnoascus > Pseudogymnoascus sp. BL308. The sequence goes on along the minus strand of LMYD01000319.1, from coordinate 556 downwards.
ATATCATGTAGCGCATATAAATGGATCTGAGTTGTACGACTGGCGAGGAGCGCGGTGAGGGTGCGGTGAGGATGGGTAAACGGGTATCATATCATAATCGTGCGCTACTGTTCTATACCCTTCTCATATCCCCTCCTATCCCATACAATCATACCACATAGCCCCATTCAATCGCCCCAATCAACCCAGCAGGCCTGCCACAACAGTCCTCACCGCCACCACCGGCCCGCGAGTTTCCACCAGCTTGCGAAACATCTCGGGCACCCTCGCTAGACTGCGCCGCTCGTCCTGCTCATGCCCTGTATCATGTTAGTAACCTGCATAAGCCGCTGTCAGGATAGAAGAAAACTTACAACTCCGCGGCACCCGCGCCGACGCCGAGATGGCATGTTCCGCCTCGCCGGTCCAGTCGAGCGCGATGCGCCACTCCACGATGACCTCCACATCCTCCACAGGCAGTACAAGCTTTGTGCGCCTCATATGCGGGAGCAGATCCTTCGCCGTCCACTTCCCCGCGCCCACCGCCTCATCCAGCTCCTCCTCTCCCTCCCCCCCC
>LMYD01000032.1:0-40452 GCA_001630595.1 Pseudogymnoascus sp. BL308 | reverse complement strand
CATTATGTAGGGTAGTGGTGTAGTAGTAGGCAGTAATAGTCAATTTTGGTGTTTTTGTGGCCCACTCGTCCGTGTGGCCCACTCGTACGTGAAATACGTTATATAAACCTACTCGTACGCATTTGAAAGGATCATATACTTGAGGGTAAATAGATATATGCGAAACATAGCTAAGCATAACTGAGTCCCATTTTACTTTTGGTACTGTTACAACGGATCTAATTTCACAACTTTGCAAGCGTTGGCTTCTTCTCCTGAGCGCGAATTCTCAAAATTCGTCTCAAAATCTTCCCGCTTGGACTTTTTGGCACTTCGTCAACCCATGTAATGCCACCTCTTAGACGCTTATGATTTGCAACTCTCGCATTTAGCCATTCCATGATCTGTCTTTCTTTCGCTGCATCGCCGCGGCTCCCCTCTGATAGTACGATATATGCCATTGGTACCTCCGTAGCTTGTTCGGGTTTGTAAACACCGATGACCGCAGCGTCCTCAATCTCCGGATGGCTGAGCAATTTGCCTTCGAGCTCTGCGGGTGGAACCTGGAAACCCTTATACTTGATTAGTTCTTTGACACGGTCTGTGATATATAGGTTGCCATGCTTGTCCTCATGCCCCACGTCGCCAGTTTTGAAGTAGCCGTCACTTGTCAAAGCGTTTTGGGTGGCTTCTGGGTTGTTGAGATAGCCCCTGAAAACATTTGGACCTTTAATCCAAAGCTCTCCTGTCTCACCAGCTGTCAGCTCATCTCCACCCTCCGACATGTATTTAATACTTTGGTTGGCTAGAAGTATGCCGGCGGAGCCAACAAATTTGCGCCAAGTGTCCCAAGGCTGTGAATGTGTTGTCGGGGATGTCTCGGAGAGCCCATAGCCTTGCTTGACTGGAACTTTGAGCCTCTGGTATACTGCTTCCACTAATTCTTTTGTTAATGGAGCTGCACCAGAGCTCATCATCCGCAAGGAGCTCAGGTCAAAGCGATCAACTTTGCGATTCTTCACAAGCTGTAGGAGAATAGGTGGGACAACGTAGGCCAAGGTGATCTTATATTCCTGGATATAGGAACAAAACTTTTCCAGGTCATATTTACTCATAACAATGAGTTCTAGACCATTGTATATCGCTTGATGGACGAGCGAAGTGAGTCCTTATAGCAGATTAGTCTTGAAACTATGGATCTAAGATCTGCACTTACCGTAAATATGATAGAAGGGCAAGAAACCGAGAATCCGGTCGCCCTTATTATCGTGACCGCCAACCCAGCTGAGATTTACACCCTCTCCAGCATTCAACATCAAGATGTTTGAAATAATGTTCACATGGGATAACATAACACCTTTTGGGTGGCCCGTCGTCCCGCTGCTATACACGAGAAATGCAAGGTCTGCTTCGGGGTTTTCTGGTATAGTTCGTTGATGGTAGGAACCCCGAGACACACCCAACTTGCATATGTCGATGAAGTGCTTGATTACCGAATTGCTATCATTTCTCCCACCGATGAGAATAATGCGATCTCGTTGAATGCCAGCAATCTTTGCGGCAGCGCATGCATTCTCCAAATATGCCTGCTGAGTAACTATAGCTTTCGCTCCACAATCTCTTAGCTGAATGGCCAGTTCGCTTGCCGTATAATTTGGATTGGCAGGTGAGACAACCCCGCCTGCCCAGTGAGTACCCCAAGTAATAATAGGGATGTCGATGATGTTAGGTGTGTATAACAGAAGCACATCGTCTTTGTTCCAGTTCCATGCTTCCTTTAAACCTTTTCCGAAGCTAACAGTGGCGGTCTTCACGTCGCTATAACTATATGACCTTGGAACGGTCGGGTCAGTGTAGATGACTATCTATTCGTCAACAAAAACCAAAAGGATATCAATTTAGAGCTCACCCTTATCTTCTGGGAAGTCGGTTGGTTTCTCGAACAAGAATGTCCAAATGTCCACCGAGGGAATGCTGACATCTGCAAATCTGTAGTTCTCCAATCGCGTTAGCATGTTCCTTCAACTGTTAAGATAGGTCATCTCGATATCACATACGTAGACTTTGTAGGCATCTTTGCGATGAATTATCAAATGCTGGGTGTGTGCGGTATAGACATGAACTCCAATGTTGCTGTCAGAGTTAAAAAATAAAAATACAAAAGGCCGGCCAAGGACGACGCAAATCAGGGAGAGTGTGCTCGCAAAAAAACCAACAGCAAAACTTAAAGCCGCATCGCTCTCGCGCTCCACGAGCAGCGTGAACTACACAAGGTTGCGCACACGCCCGGTGTACAGAGTGTGAGAGCCTCCGAATTGGCTCTACTTCATCGCGGGCCAATTTACGGGACAAATATTCCGTCTACTAGCTACCTCCTTCCGGCTCAAAGGAAAGCACGCGTTGCACGAGACGTTGAGAAAGCCCTGCACCGATCTGTCAGTCCCGCCAGGGATTTCCATGGGCCAAGCTCTTCCCCGGATTCACGGATTTAGAGTCCCTAGTGTCTAAAAACTCCACACACGAACCCCGATAATCAGCGTAACCGAACGGCAATCAGAGTGCTACGTCTCGCCCATCCCGCGCCGTTGAACATGCCGCGGGTACCCTTCACAGCGAATTTTCGTCCACCCAGAGTCCGTCTCAGCATTTATAACACTTTTTCTAAATTAGCCCAATCACGGACTCTACAAAATAAGGTATGAGTTAATGTTATTAGCGGGGTTTCTCGCAACGTTTAATGATTGTCCTCCTCTATTTTGCAATTTCTATCATTAACAGCGCAAGCCTTTCGAATAGTGAATCATGGCAAACGATACTATGCAAGCAGTAGTTTTTAAAGGTCCAAAACTTGTTTCTCTGGAAACTCGGCCAATACCACAAATCCAAAACTCGACAGACATTATAGTGAGGGTTAAGTATACTGCATTATGTGGCAGGTAAGCTCTGAACTCCTGACTGTCGCTGGTAGATCACACTACACTTTATTAACCGTTGCATAGCGAGCTGCACGTATTTCGAGGCCACCAAGCGACCACTCCAGGTTTCATTATGGGTCATGAATTCACCGGCGTGGTTGATCAGCTAGGTTCAGACGTGCGCAACTTCAGGAAAGGCGATTTAATCGTCGCTCCCTTCACAGTCTCCTGCGGAAAATGCTTCTACTGCATTGAAGGATACTCTTCTCGTTGTGAAAAGGGCATGTTATTTGGCAGCCCCGCCCTTGACGGCGCTCAGGCCGAATATGTCAGAGTGCCATTGGCAGACAGTACTGTTGTGAAGGCCCCGCCAGGAATTGACGAATTGAAGCTTTGCCTCATGGCGGATATTTTTCCGACTGGTTACTTTGCGGCAAGCAATGCTTTTACTGGCTTAAGTGAGGCGACAATCCAGCAAAGCACTGTTGTAGTCATTGGCTGCGGACCCGTGGGGCTCTGTGCCCTTATCGACGCTTTGAAGTACAAGCCGAAGAACTTACTCGCCATTGATGGAGTGGAAGACAGGCTTGGGCTTGCAAACAGGCTTGGGGCGGAGCCTTGGAATTATTTGACGGGTCGTGAAGGATTGGACAGCCGAGTAAGAGAGTTAACAAACGGTAGAGGGGCCGACATTGTCATAGAAGTCGTCGGTCTGAGTTCTGCGTTACAAATGGGGTTCGACTTGCTACGACCTTGGGGAAGTATATCTAGTGTTGGAGTCCACAACGGAGAAATTCCGTGGACAGGAAATGAAGCATATGGGAAAAATTTGAAGATACAAATGGGCAGGTGTCCTGTTAGGAGTGAGTGTCAATTACTGCTGCTGTATCATGTCATGGTTTTCTAACATAAAAATTCCTGAAGGTATTTTTCCACAGGCTTTACAGAGTTTATTAGAATCCCAGGACTTACTTGAGTAAGTCACCTTCTACGAACAAGCTAACTCATTACTAACACCACCGCAGCTTCATGACAGAAAATGTTATGCCTTTAAGTGAAGTTGTGGAGGGATACAACTTATTTGATCAAATGAAAGCATCAAAAATAATCTTTCGAGTGGATTAATTGCCACTCGGCTCTTTCGCAGAGTCAGAAATTTGCGAACTCTTGAAATTTAGTCAAGGGCATTCTTGCAATCCCAGCCTGGTCAGGTCGGCATAAAACTTCATCCTGTGATACCCGATATTGATTTACTGCAAGACGTACCACATGCCCGTCACGGACACCTTTGGCGCCATACTATAGCTTGTGCCTCGATCAGTGCCCTGGCATCCTACTGGCCCTATTACATGTCAATATAATAAGCATTTGAGCTGGGGACAAGGTTGCTGCCGAAACTTTAAGCCCAGATGAGAATTAACCTTGAAAAAGAAAAAAGAGAAAAATTGGAAAAACCCAAATCTGACAAGACTGAAGTCTGACAGTATTGAAGATGACTGTATTACAAACTACAGTGTCAGCAAAGTACTCTTAACCGACCAAAGAGGATGGTGCTTGCTAATAACAAATACACTGGAGATGACTGTGTCGACGGTATTCGTGGGGGCCAAGAGTGACATAATCCTTTCCAGCTTACATAATTGGACGCGCTGAACGGGCGCCTAGAGTAAAGCGCGACGGAATAGGAGCCTAATCTAGTTCCAACCTTCAATAGGCAATTGCCGTTCAGGAGCCAGGAGATTGCAAAAATCTTCCACGCAGCTCTCAAATATTTCATTGGCAAGGTTTGCCAAGCTCGTAATAGCAGAAGCATCTGTAAGCCCGTAATGGGCTTATTCGGACTGGACATCGCAAAGTGGATGCACCATGGTATGGGGACTTGGCACGGCCAACTTGGGAAGATGGAAGGTGGTACTGTCGATAGTATTCACCGGACATGTGACTGATTGAGGGCCGAAGGGGGCTTCGAAACTTCCTTCGCCCCGAAAGCAACGGTCTGACTGAGAGACGGAAATAGAGACGGATCTATTCCTCTCGTCAGACTTGCAGGATCATGATCAGACTCATTGAATGGCGAGTTTTGTCTTTGGCCTCTATTATTAGAGAATGGTATAAGTATGATCTATTCTGTCGATTTTTCTTAGGCATCAGGAGACATCTGATCTCTGAAATGGAAATCACCATGATGCGCCGCCCAGTGTTTTTATTCTTTCTCTCCTCTCTTTTGCACCTCGTCTCAGCAGATCTATCTAGCGAAGGCGGACTAGTCAAAGATGAATTTCCAAACCCAGTCCCTGACTACGCCTTTGGGCTAGACGGTAGATCTCTTGGGAGTCGCCAGAGAGTCTGTCCAACGCCCGGCCCTGGCGCAAGACCGTGCGATGCAGATACCAAATGCGCGGATGGAAGGTATACCATCTGGGAACGAATAATATAGACACAGTTTCTAACTTTTTTTTACTCCTAGTTGTTGCAGTGAATGTGGCATATGTGGTTATGGCCCTACTTACTGTGGAGAGGGGAACTGCACAAGCAGTTGTGAGGCTGTGGCTATGTGTGGTGAGTACGGCGATCTCACCGTGAACAACGGTGAATGTGGGATGGGTCTCTGTTGCAGTGCCTACGGATGGTGTGGGGTAGGTTTTTTTTGTCTTTCTTTCATCTCTCGTCTCCTTTACCCTATCTCCTATCCCGTATACTCTCTCTCCCCTTTTCTCCCCTCTCGTCCTCCCTTTCCCTCTCCACTTCTACAACTCCTATCTTTTTCTCCCTCGACTTTTCCATGCTCTCGTCTTGGTCTCATCATCCTACTAGATACACATACTAATCAGCGCGTGTGGGATATAAACAACTGAGTCCCACTGCGTCGGAACTCCAGATGCCCCCTGTCAATCCGAACCCGGTCCCTAAAAAATGTGGCATGGGTTCGGCCACGACCAGCAAGCGCACCATTGCCTACTATCAGATACGGGCGGATCTGCAATAGCATCAAGCCACGCAACATAGACACAACCAAGTTCACGCTTTTATACTACGCCTTCGCGTCGATAAACCCAGAAACATATGAAATCACCGTAACGGACAAGGATAAGGAAATAATCCCCGAGTTCACAGTGCTGAATAGCACGCTTGAAACCTGGATTGCCGTTGGCGGGTTTGAATTTAGTAACCCTGATACACCCACGCATACAACCTGGAGCGATTTAGTTTCCTCCGAAGCTAATAGAAAAACGTTTATTACTTCACTGATCGATTTCATGGATTTCTGGGGATTCTCAGGTGCCGACTTGGATTGGGAGTACCCCGTTGATGAAACTCGCGGCGGCAAGAAGACTGACACTGCCAACTTTGTCCTCCTGGTGAAAGAAATGAGAGAAAGGTTCGGCACAAAGTATGGGATAAGCATGGCTATCGCTCCTGACTACTGGTATCTCCGCTGGTTTGATCTGTTCTCAATGCAACAATATGTCGATTTTTTTGGGTTCATGACGTATGATTTGCACGGATTTTGGGATGGCCTAAATGCAAACATTGGCACTACGATTCGAGGCCAAGCAGGCATAGACGAGATCCAAAACAACACGGCGCCCTTGTACTTCGATAAGTTGGATTTCGACAAGATCAACTTCGGCCTAGCATACTATGGCCGAGGCTACACGCTGGCAAACCCAACGACGTGCAAGGAACTGGGCTGCACTTTCACAGGGCCGAGCAACCCAGGAAAATGCACGAAACAAAAGGGCGTCATGTCGCTCACTGAGATTCAGCAGCTGATAGACACTGAGGGTCTTACACCAACCCTTCTCGGACCGCAGATGATGAAGTCTATTCAATGGGCCGACCAATGGATTGGGTATGATGACGACAAGACATTCGCCATGAAGAAGGCATGGGCCGACGATTATTGCTTTGGCGGGACTATGGCTTGGAGCGTCGATTTTTACTCGGGCCCTGGTAACGGCAACACCCCACCAACCACTACAGATGGCACTTGTGGCAAGGACCACGATTATACAATGTGCGGCAATGGATTTGGCAACTGTTGTTCGAGCGGGGGTTGGTGCGGCGATAGTGACGCCCACTGCGGTTCGGGCTGCCAAGGCGAAAGCGGGGAGTGCACGGTAAGACAGACTCCCCTTGTCCCCTTCACCCAAAGTTCGAGTTCCATCATATACCAACTTTTATGCGCCCTAAAGCAAGGAGGCCCGACAACGGACGGCACCTGCGGCGTTGGCAATAACGGCCTTGAGTGTGACTTATTCGAGAGCGGTCCATGCTGTTCTAACTCTGGGTTCTGTGGATTTGGGAGTAGTTGGTGCGGTGTCGACGATTGCCAGGCCGGCTGTGGATACTTCCAATTGCAAGAGGAACTAGGCATTAAGGAGGTCGACCGGACCCAGGGCCCCCTTCTACAGGACGCCTCATGCTGGGATATCAAAGGTCTCAGAGACTCGCAAGGTAAGAGAAACCCCGCCGCTTATTTTGGCGTAGCTACGTATCACCAGCCTCTATACTCTGCTAACTTGCTCTACGACTGTCAGGGACAAGGCTCAACAGAGACATATGGGAAAAAACGAATTCCGGGGGCGAGTTCCATGGTACGTTGTTGGCATTTGCACCCCGAAAGATAGCTCGAATAATTGCTCACCTCAACCGAAGACTGGTATGAAGATAATTTTGTCTCGCCCCAAGGCTGGCTTGAGGCGCTTGCAAGCCCCCTGGGCTGGGGACAAAGCCACGCCACGTGCAAAATCGACACACCATGCCAGCGGCCGAACTGCAACGACCTAGAGAACGAACAGGAAGCTGGGACGGCCTGGAAGTACATGACTGTCATCTCGGCCGTGAACATGAACCAGTACTTCCACAGTCTATGGCTGGCGGTCGGCAATGCAAATACGCGGTTCGCTGCCAACGACTGGAAGCTCTCGAAGACGTTTTGGCCAGTCCCCAAGGGCAATGTTTTGCTTGATACTCTAATTCTCAACGGGTTAGCCGCTGGCCTACAAGCCATGTTGTCGCTTGGGGGCGGAGCTGGAGCTGTTGCTGGTGCCCTAACCGGTGGCGCCATATACGAGGCCATAGTAGAAGTCTAGATGGGTGGCACCGCTGGAGATGATGGTGGCCATGTAGTAGCGTTCCAGCAGTACGTACACCCCTTGTTACCCTTCTCTCTGGCTACGAACTCGACATTTAACAGGGCATATAGATTGACCGATGTCATCTCCCAGGGCGCGCGGTCGACCTTCGACAAGGCTAACGCTGCTATTGTAGCTGGGAATGGTAGTTGGCCAGGCACGCGGCAGGTGCACGATTTGTTCCAAGACGGCTCCTGGGTGGACTATAGGGAGATACCGGTCGTCAGCGGCAGCGTGTCCGTTACCGATGTAGAGAATGCCTTCTTCCAGCTTACTGTTGCCAACCTCGTCAACTACGCCTGGCGCCAGCAGGTCGTGTATTTAGCCTGCTACCCAATGTCGCAAGAAACTTGTGAGTATCTACCGTGTTTCCCACCCCGTTCCTAACTATTCTCTGAACTATCTGGGATGCTAATACGCCGTGTTTCACTTGGTAGTCGATAATACTGAGGTCAAAGCCGGGAACAACGAGGACAAGCTAAAGATATATATCAGTGGAGTCGGTTGCTACTTCCAATCGGCCCTGCCCAACAAGACACCCCTAAACCAGGCTACCAGCAACTTCGATCCTCCAGGATGGAAAGTAAGTGCCCCTTAATATTCTTGTTCATTGCCATCACCATCTTAGCGCTACCAAAGTATTCCCCATCTACCAAATTCTCTCCCAATTGACTCCCTTCTCTCACAGGAGCTCGAAAGCGACGATTACCCCTTCAGCACTCACGACATTATGATATCGAGCTTAGAATCATGGGATGGATACGGGATGGGCGAGGAAGATCGCAGCCGAGACGAGAACTTCTGGGCTCCTTTCGGGCCGGGCAAGGACCTCAAAGAGTCATTCCGGAGCAGTGGCCTGTTCAACCTCGCCGTATGTATTCCGGAGACGTCCGACGACCCCAGGGCAGGCTGGAACAACCCCAACAGCGACGACACACCCACCCAAGTCGGCATAGATACTTTCTTCGAGTCGCTGCATGAGGACGGTTCGAACAGTGCGTATCAGAAGTAAGTCATGACTTCGATCTTGGAACTAGTGATTGTCGATTGTGAACAGGCATTTTGCTAACAATGGCCTTTTTAGCTGGTGTTATTGTTTGTACCGTAGGAATGAGCGTAACAAGTCCTTACATGAGATATACAAGGACAATGATTGGGATGGGGCCTGGTCGGAGTCGTGTCTGTCAGTGCCTTGGGGTGGCGGAGTCAAGTGAGACATTTAAAGATATTTTATGGTGAGGGGGTGATACTTGGGCGGTAGGGTTTGAAACGGCACAATCTGATTCAATACCCGCGCACACCATGTCTGGCATTTATTCAGCTGGTTAGGGAATACTCGGTGGTTTCAGTCAGCTATCTACAACTCAATATCAATACTACCATGACTACATCATGATGTCTATGGAGCTGAGACCACAGCCACAGTTCATATTTATCGTAAATAGAACACGGGCTAGTTTGAGCCACATACGAAGATGATATCCTCTGGCATCAACCCAATAGATCAACGAGTCAGTGCATTGCATCCGTGCATTAGATCGTGCATTCGATCGTACATTCGATCAGGGGGTGGACAACCTAGTCTCTGTCACCACACGACGCGTCTTCACATCTGCGAAATCACCGAGGTTGCCATTCAAAGGGGCTATGTCAACAACGCGTCGTATCCAGTCGTAAACTTTCACACATGACTGTTCTTTCCTGCGCTTTTCAAACAATCTTGTCTCGGACTTGGCATACGTCGGTGGGACGGTCTGATGTCTCGCAATTGTAGCCCTTTTGACATTTGGCTAGCTCTTGGAGAACAGCGGTTCGGACGGCCCGGGCCTATGATGCGGAGCCATTCTAGCCCGTTGGGCTCACCTGTCAAAGATCGGATAGATCAGTTCTATCTCGAAGATATGAAATGCTTAGCGACAAGGCGCTTGTCATGTCGGCTGCACAATAAACAAACAGGTTTGGGATCTCCGCGGGTTTCTTCTCTACCAGAGATTTTCGGTGCAAACATCCCTGTGTTCCTCCGACTGCCTTCGTCATCGCAAGATCACTCACAATTTCCTAACTTCCAATGTGGGGAATATTATCATTATACAGTGCTTGAGGCCTGGATGCCTATGGCGTCGTCTTGCACCAGCCTAGGGTTGGGCGTAAAATCCACGTCTCCAGGACGTCCTATCATTCCCCCCTCACTTGACCTTCTCGTGGGTGTTTCCATCCATGTATTCCCGCATTCCTCGCCGCCTCTTGTTCATATCCATATCCATAATCTCATATCTCATCCCTCTAACTGCCCCGTCTATTGCCTGGCCTCGCTCCTAGTTCGCCCAATAATACACATGCTATCTATCGCGCCCGGCCAACGATGCCGGAAACAAATCGTGAAGTCGCGCACATTGAAGACAAAGTGCTCTTCGTAATCCCTATAACCATCAAGCCGTCAAGGCGTTTCTATCGTGAAGTGAAATAAATGTCTCCGTGCAGGTTCTCAACGCCGACTCCGGAGCCAGCGCTGCACGTTTCGCAAAGATGGGTCTTCGTCCGTCCAGCGGCCCATGGTGTAGTCCGAGTTGCGCATTAAATTGTAGATGTTCTCATCGGTGACCGTTGCGAGTTCCTGTATTACATCTGTCAGCATTTTATCCTCGTCCCTATCATAGTGTGCCTGTTTCGAAATCCGCCAAATCCAGAGGGACAGAGAAGAGCTAGACAATGTAATAAAAATAAGGAACGCACAGCTCGCAGAGCTTGGTCGCAAGACACCAAAGCAGGAACATGCGACGGATCAGGCCTCATCCCCAGTAACACACCATCCCGCCATGCGACCCAGCGCATGGCTGCACTCTGCCTCATACATATCTTCTGCGCCTCGTGCCGCCTCGAAAAACTATCCAGCAGCACCTGCGTCAACTCCGCCTTCTCCTGCTCCGCCTGGCCGCCCCTGCCGGTCGGCACGCGCGTGTCTGCCGCCACGTTCAGGACATGCTGCCCGTCCACGGAGCATTGGCGGAGTGCCGCGTAGCCTTCGGTATAGAAGTCATCCGGGTGGGGAGGGTCGCAGGTTACTGACGCGATGCTGTGTTGGAGGGCGCGGAAGTCGGAGAGGAGGTCGGCGACGCGGGCTGCCCGAGCATCGTTAACTGGAAGTGGATCAGTCTCGATTGCACCGTGCGGTGGCAAGGTGGCAATTTATGAGCATCTTGTCAAAAGTTGGAGAAGGCGATCAGGGTGGCGGAAACGGGCGGGAGCTTAAGAAATGTGGGATACTCACATCCGTCTGCCATTGGGACGATAAAAATATACCCGTCAACGGATATATCGGTAGTAGCAACAACGAGAGTGAGTGAGTGAGTGAGTATGAGAGTTAAATATTAATTGAGCAAGGTAATGAACGAGAGCAATAGAAGAATACAACAAAGAGAATTAACTTTTCGACTGGTTGATAGCCTGATAGCGTTGGGAAGGAATGGAGCCGCGGCCTAAGCTGGATATATATCATCTGCCCTCACCCTCACCAACGTCGGCGACGTATCCTGATATGGTATGATTGGAATTGAAATTACCCACGACATGCCGTATCCCCATATTCGTGTTCTGTGGCTGGCTGTCGGATGTACAGTCAACGGCTCCATGATATCGCGAATCTGCATAGCACTAACATCCATAGGGCCACGCACTTGTGCAGTTGCAGAGAGGCAAAGTTGACGGACGTTCCGTTAGGGAGCTCATAATTGTCCGTGAACCCTACCGAGCTGTAAAGTGTGGACCACATAAGTTTGTCATCAGGGCGATCTGCAACCACACCGCATACTTACCATAGGGCATGTTGGGTATTGGAAGATATTCTGAGAGACCGACTTGGCGGGTATGCAGCAATATGCAGCAAGTATCCGATGGAGTGGGTTCTGATATTTTTGCTACCGGAGAGACACCCAGGGGTTCACAGGGTTCACAGACCGTAAGGAGATTTAGACAGTTTTCCAAGGGCTGGAAGCGTACAAAGAGGGGCCGGTGGATGGGGAACTGTCGCGACGCTTTCTCGTTACGGGTCAAGCGCGAGCTTTGTGGCGTCAAGGAGCATGCGTCGGAGAGCTAAGCCTCACGACGGTGCGCCACAGCAACCAATGATTATCCTGCACGAGAGCAAAAAGTTTGCCCCTCGTCGTTGATCCATGTGTTGCGGCGGTGATGCAGGGGCGACCATAGTACACATCGAGTACGGAGTACGGCGCTCATCGCCCTGTGAAACGATCTTAACCCAGCGGTATAAATCAGATGGGCGCTGTGCCCAATCGGCATCTTGGGCTCTCGAGCCAAGGTGTCCCAGACAGCTGAAAACCGGAGATAGGGGGATTTTAGCCACAGTCCCTCCATAGCCTTGTGGGGAACTCGGTGGCTGGTCTTTGCTCGAGTGGCAATAGCGCCCGTCGCCCTGTGAGTCCATTTGGCATCTCTGGCTTCTGAGTCGACAGCGGTCGACAGAGAGGGAGCGTGGATCGTGCGCGAAGTGGACTGCAGTTTGAAGGTGGACTACGAACGCGTGCGGCCCATAGTGTAAGGCTCTCCTCGAGTCTCCTTGGGTCCCTCGAGTCCGGAAAAGGCGGGACGGTGGCGGCGAATTTTTTCTCAGGTGTCAGTGGAGATGAATTGTTGATGGTGGCGTTATCGGAGGGCAGGTATAGGTCAGCAAGAGCTGCGAGACAGTGAAGTTGCGCAGATCCGCGTCTATCGCCTGTGTTCTGGGTTGGTGGTGTAACGCGGCAGCAAGTATTGATCTCTCGCGAGACTAAGGGCCTATAAACGGGAGATCATATAGCAGGGTTAGCATTTCACAGATTTGGACTTCGATCGCCTTCCTCTTGCGTCAGTGCGTCAGGTCTCAAGCCAAAGCAGCCAATCACCTCTATGAGGCGCTCAAATGCAAAAAGGGGGGGGGGGTTGTGTTCAAGGATCTATTATTGCAAGTGGAGAGCACTAGGAGCAATAGCAAACGGCCTGCAACGCCTTCATTGATTTCGAATCTTATTCTGATATTACATGGCCCAAATTTGGCAAGGGCAACCAACGACTGGCCGATGGATAACCGTGATGCTTGAATAGCTGTAATCTTCGCGCTAATGCAAACTGGGCAACAAGGCTTAACGCCCTCACTCCGTATTCCCGTCCCAATTGCCTCAGTCCTTCTCGGCAATGGCTTGCAGACGCTCATCAATCTCTTCCTCAGTCAACGCTCTGAAACCCGGGTCGGGCCCTTCCTTTCCGTCCGCACGCGGTCCGCCAGCAATGCCGATCTCCAGCTCCCCCTTCTTAAAGTCCACGCTGAGGACAGTGCTTAAGGTAGTTATAGCCAGTTCCACAACCTCCTCCCAGTTACCCTCTGCGCTGTCCTTGTTCTTGAGCTTCTTCTCCAAGTGGTTGAAGGCCTCCTGCTGTTTTGGGCCCGATGCCGTGGCCTTGTAACCGGTGTAATAACCAGCGGGGTCGCACTTGTAGAGCTGAGGGCCGTTTTCGAAATCAAGGGATACGAGGGTGGTTGAGACACCATATGGACGCATGTAGGCCTACATATTGTAAGTATTCGGCGTAGCATGCTGAACCAGCCATTCGGAGATATTGTAACTTACGCGCTGAGTATACACCTGGGATATGTTCGCCAACCTCTTTGCCAATACGTCGCACGGCATCTCGTATCCATACTTGTATCTGAACTCAGCAGCTTCGCCGCGAGCTCTCGTCACCCACGCCCTCGAATCTGCGATCGAACCTGTCATGACACATCCTACAGATGGGGAAAGCTTGAAGATATGGGAGACGGAGGAGGGATCGATGAGCTTGTCCTGCACACTGTGTTAGCTGAGTATCGAAGCGTCGGGAGTCATGAACGTACGGGAACTTTCTTTTGTGATAACACTACAGCGCAGTCCTTCCCCCTGATGCCGATCGACATGATATTTGCTGCGGTAACGGCTTTGAAGGCATATTCTGTTTGGTGACGTTGATTAGCTATGCTCACTAAAACCACGGAGCTTCTCTCAGTCGATCGTGGTCCGTTTCGCAGGGCTCCTTCAGATTGAAATAGGCATGTGTAGCTTACCAACTTGATACAGTCGTCCTTGGTCAGAAAAGATGGTGATGTGCCTGTCATAGGCGGCGCTGTCTGTTCATTGAAGTGGTCAGCCGTGCCAATCCAAGGCTGTTTGGAGCTCCGCGTTGGCTCAACATACTGGACATCTTGACGTCTTAATCTGAGTTTAATAGCTGGATAGTTGTTATATGTTTCCCGAGGTTGTTAAGCTTGCATTTGCTCGTGGTTGGAAGAAGAGTTGCATTCAATGTTGATAGCTGGGGTGAGACGTCAACACGCGGTGCCTGGAAGCACTGACGACGTGTTAGCGCCAAAGCTCGCGGCCGCGCGAAGCGAGGCTGCAGCCCGATAACGAAAAAAGTTGATGAAATTGATCTGAGGTGCCTTGACGTATATTTTTTCAAAACTCAACATAGGCTCACTAATTGGGCTATGAACGATTGAAATTCTTTGCGCATACTACACGAACAATTATACTACCAGCAATGTCCGCCTCCTCAACTTCATCCCCGCGTATCCCCGCATGGAAACGCCTGGGGCTTAAGCTCAAATCTGAGGGCGATGCACCTTCACCAGTCGCTGCTGCAGCGCCCACGGAATACGTGGCTGCGGAACAGCCAAAGAGAAAGCGCGCAACTGATGAAGTTGAATCTACACCTATCAAAAAGTCCAAAAAGTCGCTCAAAAATGCCGAGTCTACTATATCTTCAACCCCAACAGCAGTGCCCGATGATAAGCTAGGCCGGCGCAAGTCGGTTGCGTTCACGCCAGACACAAAAGCCGAGGACGGTGACAGCATAAAACAGCTATTCAACTCCTGGGTTGCTGAGCAGAAGAAACTCGACCCTCTCTTCGCCAGCAAGAACGACCAGCCATCATTACAGACCCCTGAGCCAACCACCGTCGACGAGAAGGTCGATACGACATTGCCTGAGCCAGAGCGACGGGTCAAGCGTGTGAAGTCCACCAACCCAGACGACAAGACAAAAGCCAAAAAGTCCAAGTCCAAGGTGGTGAAGTCGAAGCCCATCGACCCGGCGCTCACCTACTTGACCCAGTTCCACAGCGACAAGGCAAACTGGAAGTTCAACAAGATCAACCAGATCACAGTCCTCAAGAACGCCTTTGACACCGACCTCATCCCTACCGAATACAACCAACCACTCTACGAATATATCGCTGGTCTGAAAGGCGTGGCGCGGGTGCACCTGAGAGATCGCGCGCTGGAAATACGAGACAAAGACGTGGAAGAGGGCGCAAAAGGCTTCACTGGCAAGATGACAGATGATCAGCGGACGACGAAGCAGGAGGAGTACGAGACGGCGATTGGGGAGTACGTTTCTACCATGACCTCCAAGGCCATTTCATCGAGGGCGGGCTTGGAAGAGGGCATCCTACTTGGTCTCAACCCCGACACGGCGATGAAGCAGCGGATGACGAAGAGGATGAGAGCTGAGCACGTTCTGAATTTACTGGCAAGCACACCAGGTGATCCATCCGACTATGCTCCTGTGGTGAGCAACAGCAAGCCAGTGGAGGAGACTAGGGCACAACCGGTGAAGCTCGAGGCGGAGAAACCACAAAAGACAGTGAGAAAGAGGAAGCAGAGGACAGCGGTGTACGAGAGCGACAGCTCGTCCTCCTCGGACTCAGATTCGGACAGCGGCACTTCGGATGAGGACAGTGATGACGAAGGCCCAGCCAAAAAGTCAAAGACGGCTTCAGATTCGGACTCGGATTCGGATTCGGATAGCTCAGACAGCTCTTCCGGATCCAGTTCTGGGGATTCCTCAGATTCAGATGACTCGGATAGCAGCAGCAGCAGCAGCGACAGCGATGATGACGAGAGTGACTGAGGATGGGAATTGTGCATTTAATACCCTAAGAGCAGCGCAACTTGGGGCGGGAATGGCGTCTGCGTGTTGCTGTTTCGAGGTTCACGGTCTGACTTCTCGTATATAATACGTAAATGGAGTCTGGATGCTGGTATTGCAAGATTCAGGGTCTGACTAAATGGTCCCTCTCCCCTTCTTTCAAATATATCCTATACACGTGATCGGATATATGTTTGTCTGGGGCACTATACAGGATATGGGGATATCATCATACTCTAAATGAATGGAAATGAAGCCATGAACCTCAATATGTTTCTTGTTCTACCACCAGTGAAGTGATATTTGAAAATGCTAAGACTACGTTTTCGTCGCTGCACCTGTACCTTCCATTGGCGAGTTGCATTACAAGCGCTGAGGTTTATTCACTTGAAGTCACAGCTATTCGATCAATTGTAAAGTGCAATAGGGAGCTTTTAGAACAGTACTAACGGGGAATGAAGAAGCAAAGGCGGTCAAATTCGTCTAGAGGGTATATGTCTATATAAACCCAACTGTAAACTCCACTTTCCCCTCAAGCACAGAACTCCAGCCCATATCCAACGCTACCGAACCAACCCGTCTGCCGTCATCTGGACCAAATAAATCATGCCCAACTCCTTCAATCTAAATGTCCAAATCCCAAATCTTGCAAACTCCATCACTTCCCTCTACCCAACTCTATCAGCGCCTTCAACAACCGTCGCGTTAATAGTGCCATAAGTCACCGCCCTCCCGGCATCAACCTCCAACGCAACCACGCTCGGCTCAGCCCCATCCTCGGCCTCACTCGTCGCCTCACTCAACAACGGACTCCTCTCCACATCCTCCAGCACCTTCCTCCCCTTCCTCCCCTTCCGAATCCGTATCAACATCGTATGACCCCACTTCACGTGTCTCCCAATCGTATACCCCGCAATCCCAACCACCACAAGCGCCAGGAACCCGCCACACACCCACGCCCAGTTGTACAACCAGTCCAGCAGCCACAGCCGCGGCGCAATCGTCGTGCTGACTTCGCATACGCTTTGGATACACACGTCGGCACGGCCCATGGATTTGAAGCGCGGGCCGAACGGGCCGTCGACGAACTTCCGCTCGCCGATGATGGGGGCATGGTATTGGCGGGGGTCGTTGGAGGGGTAGCCCTTGTCGCCCCAGCAGCCGGCGTAGTAGAACCAGCTCGTGGGCGCGGTGGGGTTCTCGAGACTCGGCGTGAGTGTGCCGGACGTGAAGTCGGAGGCAGACGCCGAGGGCTCTTGGACAAATTTGGCGCCGACGTCGGAGTGGTCGTCGGGTGAGGTGTAGTGGTAGGACATGACGTTTAGAGCTGGGTCCCAGAGTGGGCCGTGGGAGGCTGTGTCGTGCAGGATGGCGAAGGGGAGGATGTATGCCTGGATGCCGGTGGTGGCATATAGGGCATGGCTGCCTTTGGCGGAGTAGATTACAGGCTGTAAAAT
The DNA here is from genome assembly GCA_001630595.1 of Pseudogymnoascus sp. BL308. Lineage (NCBI taxonomy): Eukaryota > Fungi > Ascomycota > Leotiomycetes > Thelebolales > Thelebolaceae > Pseudogymnoascus > Pseudogymnoascus sp. BL308. Next base: position 23,007 of record LMYD01000032.1, on the reverse strand, counting down.
ATTAGCAGCCATCACAATATTTCAGGGTAATAGGTAGATAACTTACGCGTTTGCCATACTTCTCCATGGCGCCAAAGGTGTAGGTTCGCCCACCCGTATGCTGGCTGATGAACATCGTCTCCGGAACTCCGTTCCTAAATTTCATGACACTATGCTCCCAATCCCCGACATGGTCGCCAAAGCCGACCCCAAAGACGCTGTTGCCGAGGTTGTAGCTGTAGAAGTAAAACCAGAATGCAAGTATGACGCCGTCACCTTTGTCAACCACAGTCAACACGACTGGCGCAGGGCTTCGCCCGCCTGTCTTGTTAATCTTCTTCTGTTTCCTACCCTTCTCCTTCTGGCCCTTTGGCGCAGCTGAATCAGTCTCGTTGCCTTCTGGGGTAGCCGGTAGCGGTACGGGGATATTATGCGCGCTCAGCATCCAAGCCGGGCTCGTCGATACATCATCCCGGCTCTGGAGATAGACGTGGAGGCCATTCTCATGCCTGTTAAGATCTCCTAAATTGGATAATGTGGGATGTTGTTCACTCTTTGGTACAGGCGTGAAATCCACATATGGTTTTGTGTGGACCAAATGCTCATCCATCAGACTGGGCCAGTGTATTTCGTCCGCGGCGAGATGCACCAGGGGTGCATAGTCAAAGACATAGCTGGGGATTTCTTTTTGGATATTTTCATCGCCCGTTGCCCCGGTTGGCGTATGGCTTCCCAGCCATTCCGGATGGATCGGGGTGTCGAAGTGGTCTTGCTCTAGCGCTTGAGCAGTAGTGATCACTCCGACAGAGAGCGCAAGGATGCGCAGTGTGGGATATAGCATCTAGGCCGGCTATTGTCTCATAGGACCCGACGTCTATAATTGCGGAAGGGTATTTCTCGTTTGAAGAAATCTGGTTCGTACAAAATCGTCCGAGTAGTGAGGCCGTCTCGCTGTCGCCTGAAACCCTACAGGCGCTGTATTTATGTATTTCCTGCTGTCGCAAGGGACTCCAAAACGGTCTGTATAATACAGACTATGATACAAACAGTATCCCGAGAGGAGGATCGCAAAATTGGCGACTATGAGTTGTGAATGTGTTGAAACGTCCCTTGCCTTTGTGATAATCCGGGCCTGCCGGGTGACGTCTGGAAAAAGTTGCAGCTGATCAACAACGATGATTCTTGTCGTATATCTACCCAGTCTTTGTACTCAGTCTAGGAACGTGTGCATAGTCGCATGGACTATATAGAAGCAGCGGAATAGTGAATACTTGACAATATAGCCTATGGAAGGAAGTGGTACTGACACGCCGTCTGGTGGACAATGAATCGTCAGGCGCTTACATAAGCATGAGCGGCAGTTGGGCGAATTGACGATCAGGGATCCTGCTCATGTCAGCTTGATTAGCTGCCGTCGCTGGTTCGCCACTTTGATACCGATGTACATCCATTTATGGGCGTAAGGCGACTTAACCTTCCCTACTGCAACACCAGTGGGAAAGCGTGTTGAGGCTCAAAAAGGCTTGAAACTCGAGTCACGGGAATATACCCTGCTCATCACCAGAATACTACAATTACTACAAATACCTCCTTTGGCGCTGAACGCGATATAAACATGATCAAGGAATCTATTCTTCCCGTAGGTGATACTGGTATAATATACACGCGCCATGGTCGGCTTCTCTGCTCACAACTCATCTTTCACGGCCGGCTTCACAGGCCGCCCTGAGTCCTTCCCCAAATCCACGCCCTTCTTCATCCTCCACTTCTCCCACAGCGCCCAGAAGTCCTTCTCCATTCCCTTCTCCATCTGGTCAGGGAGCACAACGGTGTACTCTACGAATAACTTTCCGAACTTCGTTTTGTGGTAGACGCTGTCTCCGTCTTCGTCCCATATCGGCATACCCTCGTCCACCACGGTCTCCACTGTACCGGCCTGTACGACCTTGCCTCGTGGTCGTGAGAGCTGGACAACATGTCCGTCAAGATGAGTAACATTTCGAGTCCATCCACCCATCCACGCTTCCCTTAAGCCGAGGGTTTCTTTCCAGTAGAGGTCATCACCACGGCGGCGGAAGAACGTTCCATCAACCTTCAGCTCATTATCGACGTCAAGATCCGGTTCCTTTTCATGCAATGTGACAATAAGGTCGCCGGCAACCCAGTCAGGGCTCTCATCCGCGTCGTTCTCGTACCGTATACGGTGCCCAACCGGTGCGCCCTTCTCAATATCCAAAGTGAACTCGTTGACCTTGCGCACAACCCTGGTGCCGTCGCATACCCCGCATTTATGTTTAATAATTTTTCCTTGGCCACCGCAATGATCGCAGCGGACCTGCATCTGTTGAAAGATCCCGGGTGCCAGCATGTGTTTCCTGATGACCACTCCATGCCCGTGACACTCTCCGCAAACATCCAGTTGCTTATCACTTGCGCCGGTTCCATCGCATTCGTCGCAGATCTGTTGCTTCTCGAGATGAAACTCTGTTTTCTTCCCGTTGTAGAAGTCCCTCAAGGGTATGGCGATGCGCACTTCCATATCTGGCCCTCGGCGCTCACCGTGGCCTCCGTAGCCGCCGCCGCCGCCACCGCCAAAGAATCGGGAGAATAAATCGAACGGATCATGGTGTTGCTGGTGGCCACCACCCTGCGCGTGTTGTTTCAGGCCTTCGTGGCCGTATTTATCGTAGATTTGGCGGGTCTCGGTGTCGGATAGAGCTTCGTAAGCTTCTGCGATTTCCACGAACTTTTGCTTCGCAGTCTCGTCGCCACTAACATATGTTAGCCGCCGAGGCGATCATGTAAAATACAACTGAGAATGAAGGGGCAGGCACTCACGGGTTCTTATCGGGGTGGAATTTCTTGCTTAGAGATCGGTATGCCCGTTTGATGTCACTTGTAGATGCTTGCTTGTCAATGCCCAAAAGCTATAAACATTAGTGATGGCCCTTCCAAATAATTATATTGCCGTTATAGCAGCGCCTGTTGAGCTAAGCTCACCTTATAAAAGTCATCGGCGCAAGCTACAAGCTGCACAAGGCAGACAAACAGCAATGCTGCCCGCAGCCACATATTTGTAGATTTCCCTTGACGTCCTCAATCAATTCAATGTACAATGCAATACAACACAAGGTGGCAAAGAGTCCGCAATCATGAAAACATGGGTTGCAAAAGGAGTGACGGTGGGGTGAAATATTTACAAGCTCCAGAGGGATTATGATATGCTCAACGTGGCTATTTCGCCATTATTGATAAAGGAAATGAGTGCAAACAGAGCAAACACACCTTAAATTTTGAACTTGGCAAGGGTCGCGCCTCGCAAGGCTGCTTAGCCTCCCAAGGTGTCGCAACAGCAAAAATTACCATTTACCAGCGACAACTAAGAGTCTTCTTCTGAAGCTTTCAGGGCAGGCAATCTTTTTGGTTTTGCCGTGTCCCAAGCTTTGTTTACAGGCGAAACCAGCAGATCCCAGACAATGGGTACCAAGAAATACGCCCTCCTCCCCATGGAGGAGGAAGATTTGGGCCCTGCCAAGGTCGTCGAGAAGAAGAAGGAGAAACGTTCTCGACGCGATGGCGAGAAATCATCCTCTTCGCGCCATGATAGGGACCGCCGCGACAGGAGTCGAGAGCGCGAACGCTCGCCACGGCGTGACAAGTCGCCCCGCCGGCAACGGTCTCCGCGTGCGACTGAACACAAGTCTAGAACTATCCGACGGCCTGCCGGCGATGAAAACTATGAGGATCGTTGGGGTGACGAGGAATACGAATCTGCGGAGGAACAGGAATTCCAGGAGTCGGCGCCGAAACGCTTGAAGACGGACCATGTTGATGAGGCGGATCTATCTGAAGGTGCCAAGGAAGAGCGTGAGAGACAAAAGGATATCGAGGAGAGGGAAGCGTTTGCGAAGCGCTTGAGGGAGAAGGATGACGATAAAACCAAGAAACTGGTCGAGGACAGGTCTTCTACCAAGGATGGGAAGATATTGGCCCAACGGCGGCTGCTGGCTGAGGATGCAGCAGCGAGAAGTGCCGCCTTGCCAGATCTGAGGGAGAGGTCACGACAGGAATACCTGAAGAAGAGGGAGGCTGAACGGTTGGCGTTGCTGAGAAAACAAGTCTCGGAGGAGACGGAGGAACTGAGGAGTGGCGTCAGGTTGTCCGAGAAGGAGAAGGCAGAATTTGCGAAGAATAGGGAAGTGTTGCGGATCGCGGAAGAGCGGTTACGTATCGACGACCATCTGGATGGTTACGCTATGCCAGAAGACTACATCACAGAGAAAGGCAAAATCGACAGGAAGAAAAAGGAGGAGGCTATGTACAAGCGTTATGTTGACCGCGACGAGTACGGCCAGGAGAAGTTCGTCACGGAGCACGAGGAGTGGGAAAGAGAACAAGCGACCAAAGCCAAGGCTCAGGTCCAAAGCAGAGAGTGGACAGATCAGGGCGAATACGACTACGTTCTGGATGAGGAGCAAGGTATTAAATGGGTTATGGACCAAAGAATGCCAGGGGAGGGCAAGGGTATGTCGAAGGAAGAGAGGTTCATGGCCGAACAGCTCAAGGCTGCAGAGAAGAGAGCCCTCAGCATGGAAGAGACTCGAAAGAGTCTTCCCATCTACGTATACAGGGACGAGTTCCTCGCAGCCTTGGAAGAGCATCAAATCCTTGTCATTGTCGGTGAAACCGGTAGTGGAAAGACTACGCAGCTGCCTCAGTACTTGCACGAAGCCGGATACACGAAAGATGGTCTGAAGGTCGGATGCACGCAGCCTCGCCGTGTTGCAGCGATGAGTGTTGCCGCTCGTGTAGCTGATGAGATGGGTGTCAAGGTTGGCAACGAGGTTGGTTACTCGATCAGATTCGAGGACTCGACTAGCGACAAGACTGTCTTGAAGTACATGACTGATGGTATGTTACTGCGCGAGTTCATGACAGAACCAGATCTTGGTGGCTACGCTGCCATCATGATCGACGAGGCCCACGAACGGACTGTCCATACGGACATCTTGTTAGCGTTGGTTAAAGATTTGGCTCGAGAGAGGCCGGACTTGAAGCTCCTCATTTCTTCCGCAACCATGAACGCAAAGAAATTTGCCGATTACTTTGACGACGCACCCATTTTCAACATTCCTGGTCGGCGATACCCTGTCGATATCCATTACACACCACAGCCGGAAGCAAATTATTTGGCCGCAGCAATTACCACGGTCTTCCAGATTCACACCACTCAAGGAAAGGGAGATATTTTGGTCTTCTTAACGGGTCAAGATGAGATTGAAGCTGCAGAACTGAATATCACCGAGATATCTCGGAAACTCGGCAGTAGAGTGCCCGAGCTTGTTATATGTCCTATTTACGCCAACTTACCCTCTGAGTTACAGAGCAAGATTTTCGAGCCAACCCCTGACGGTGCTCGAAAGGTGGTGCTGGCAACCAACATTGCTGAGACGAGTTTGACCATCGACGGTATTGTTTACGTTATCGACCCTGGTTTCGTGAAGGAGAACATCTACAATCCTGTCACGGGCATGTCAAAACTTGTAGCAGTTCCCTGTTCTCGCGCCTCCGCCAACCAGCGAAGCGGGAGAGCCGGTCGTGTCGGCCCTGGAAAGTGCTTCAGACTCTATACGAAGTGGGCGTTTATGAACGAGATGGATGAATCCACCACTCCCGAGATCCAGCGCACGAACCTAAACGACATTGTTCTCCTCTTAAAGTCCCTGGGCATCCACGCACTGCTCGACTTCGAGTTTATGGACCCGCCTCCCACCGAAACTCTTATCGGCGCATTGAACCAGCTTTTCGCCTTACAGGCCCTGAACCACAAAGGCGAACTCACCAAAATTGGACGCCAGATGGCCGAGTTCCCCACTGACCCCATGCTCGCCAAGTCCATCCTCGCCGCCGACAAACTCGGCTGCGTCGAAGAGATCCTTAGTATCGTATCCATGCTCTCCGAAGCCTCGGCCCTCTTCTTCCGCCCCAAGGACAAAAAGATTCATGCCGACAGCGCACGCGCACGCTTCACCATTAAGGAAGGCGGTGACCACCTCACGCTCCTGAATATCTGGAACCAGTGGGTCGACAGCGACTTCAGCCCTATCTGGAGTAAGGAGAACTTCCTGCAACAGCGCTCGCTCACGCGTGCTCGCGATGTCCGCGATCAACTTGCTAAGCTGTGCGAGCGTGTTGAGGTCACCATTAGCAGTGTGGGAGCAGCCGATCTCGTTCCGATCTCCAAGGCTATCACAGCAGGGTTCTTCCCTAATGCGGCAAGGCTTCAGCGTGGAGGTGATAGCTACAGGACGGTGAAGAACAATAATACGGTGTATGTCCATCCCAGCAGCGTGCTGATGGATGCGAATCCCCCGATTAAGATGGTGGTCTACTATGAGTTGGTTCAGACGACGAAGGAGTATATGAGGAGTTGTCTGCCTATTAAGGCGGAGTGGCTCACAGAGGCAGCTCCCCACTTTCACAAGAAGAAGGATATTGAAGAGTTGGAGGAGAAGAAGATGCCCAAAGGGCGGTAGAAAAGATGGGAGGCTGGACGTGGTATCTGTATGCATATATATAAGTAGGTACATAAAATGGAATAACTGAACATATTGTCGGCTTAGATCTGGAACTATCCATGCATGCTCTTGCCTGTTTACCGTTCTTTACCCCACAGGCATCCTATGGAGAACTCAACGGAGAGCGGCCGTGGTGAGTTTCTGTGGAAGATGGATCTGCACTCGGTGCCGGAGCAGTAGTGTTCTTCGCCTTGGGGCCCCAGTCCGAGTTTCTCTTCGTGGGTTGCCTTCTATTACTTCTGGGGGGCATTAATACTATGATTCTTGGTCGGAGCATTCAGGCCCTATATATGGAAGGAACGATTACCAAGCAAACCTCAGTCGCAGCTTCCTCTGAGATTCCAAGTTCTTCATAAGGAAAGAACGATTACCAAGCACCTCAATCGCAGCTTCCTCTGGGCTTTGAATCTCTATATATGGAAAGAACGATTACCAAGCATCTCAGTCGCAGCTTCCTCAGTGCTTTCAGTTCTTGATATAGAAAGAACGATTACCAAGCAAGCCTCAGTCGCAGCTTCCTCGGGGGTTCAAATTCTTATATGGACTATGGCTTCTGATCCATACCTGGCTGAGGATGCCTTGGTTCATAATTATAGTTTTGCAGGCTTGATCTAGCTTTTCCTTTTTCCCAAGTGAATAGATGAATATTGGACGAAGGCATATATATTGTATGGTATGAAGTATCCACATCAACCCTCCAGTATCTAGACTACAGATTCACACCATCCGCATCGCCAACGCCAGACCACGATATACATTTTTTACCCAACCCTTATATGCAAAGACCGAACTCCACGCTATCAAACCTTCCATGCAATATCATCATCCGGCCCACCGCCTCAAGCCGCCACAGCTCGTCCAGCCATCAGCATCCCCAACATACCCTCAGTCTGGCAAGCCTGCTGTGCTCTCTCCACCTCCGCCCTAACCCGGCGATGCAGCCACTTAACCCCCTTCTCCAGCTCTTCGCTCGCACCCACATGCTCGCTGTACAGATCCAGAAGCAGGAGAGCGGCATCCACACACGTGTTCACGTAGCGCGGGTCGATAATGTACTTCGCGACCCACCGCAGAATCGGCATCACGGTATTCTCGTCACGGCCACTGAACGCCTCGCGCATCGCTGATCGGTGCTTCAGCGCCGTGAGCACAGAAAGCACAACCACAGGTGGCAAGTTGCTCTCCAGCACCGTATCCAGCGCGGCGGCGTAGCGGCCATTGCGCAGGCTCTTCTCCCACTGGCTTTCGCCCCGCTTCCTCTTCTCATTCCCCTCGATAACGACGTCCGCGCCCTCGCCCAGAAACTTCATGCCGCGCAGTTTGTTCTCCACACCCCGGGTCCGCTTCTTGCTGTTCTTCTTATCGTATTCCTCCACGTTACCTGCGATGAGCGCAGCCATCTCCTTCTCACGCTCGCGCTCTTTCACCTTTTGGGCGCCGGAGAGACGGGTGCGGATGGAGAGGACGCCGGATTGGAGACCAACGGCGAGATGCTTGTCCTGGTGGTCTGGAGATGGGACGACGGCCACAGACAGGATGGGAGAGCTGTATTTCGACCCCGCAACCGAGTTCCAGGATGTTGTCTCGAAGACCTTAAGATGTCCATCAAGAGCTCCGGAGACAAGGCGCGTGCCATTTGACGCCAGGCATAGCGCCGTAACAGTCTTTTGGTGGTTCTTGATGATATGCAGCGGTTTCCCGGCCACTAGGTCGAGGACTGATATCTGTGCTTCGGAGGATGCAATGAGTGTTGTTCCAGAGGGCATGGGAAGGACGGCTTCCACAGGCGCGGCGTGCTTGAACGTCATCGCCGCGCGATTAGGAGCACGGGGATCCCAAAGACGGACAGTGGAATCGTAGGAACCAGAGGCAAGCATATTGCTCAACATGCCCGGCATGAACGCTGCCGACCTGACATAATCGCCATGCCCTATAAACTTTGTCGTGCTCTGCCCGGTAGGCAGATCCCAGAGTCGTACTGTACGGTCGTCGGACGCAGACATGACCGTGGTAAGCTCCGTCGGCGAGAACTTCGTCGTCCACACGGGCTGCTTGTGCTCCTCCCAGGTCTTGAGGATGGCGCGCGAGTTGACATCGAAGACTTGGATCTTGCCGCTGTCGTCACCAGCAACCATAACGCGGCCATCACGGCGGATCTCTCCACTGTGAGCGATATCCGAAAAGCGAGTTATGGTCTTGATGAGTTTGCGGGTTCGTATCGAGTAAATCTGCACGCGCGTGCCGGTCGTGACGGAGAAGTAGTCATTGTTCGAAGGGAGCAGCGGATTGTTGGGAGGAGGGGGGAAAGAAATGTGAGTGACAGGATATGAAGTTGGCGACGGGATGATTTGCTGCGACCTGAATGACTTCCAATATTGTTGTTCTGGCGTAATTGGCGAAGGACCGCTGGGCAGTTTCACCTGCTGGAGCTTCGTTATTGGGGCTGCCATTTTGCAAGTTGAGTGAGAGTCGCCCCAGCTTGAATATGTAGTCGGCGCAAAGGTACGAGCATCAAGCAAGCATCTTACAAAAAATATTTGGATTATCAGTTGCCCGTTTTCTGCGGGGACAGGGCTAGTCTTAATACAGTTAGCGCATATTTTGATATATTCAATGTCACGTGCCTTCTCACTTTGTTCTCACTGAGGGACATACATGTCAGTTGAAATACTAGTTCGTTTGCATTTGTACCACTATATTGTCAAGGTAATATATTGAAGAGTGATTTAAAAGATGTGATTCATTCGCGTTGATTATATTACACAGTCTGCGTCCTGCAGAAACCAGCCTATTGACGCCACCCGGGTAATCGTAACTTCCTTTGATTCCCATGAAGGAAACCCTTAAAGTGAAGAACCCAAAGCAAAATATAAAGCCATAGTATAGAATAAGGCACAACTTTGGTGGTGAAAGGCTGGAAATTTCCAATCGAAATGATAGATTCCAGACCGTACAATGTCTGGCAGATGAAAAGGCGTCAACCAACTCATCTCGAGTATGGATGGTAGCCACCTCTGCCGCCACCACGTCCGCCACCACGATAGTTTGCTCCTGGCTTTCCGGCGTTCTTTGGGCCAGTAGGCGCTCCTGCTGGAGGAGCAGGTTGTGGCCCACTCGGGGTGCCACTGCCGCCTCTACCTTGAGCCTTATTGTATCCACCGGCACCGCCAGCAGGAATCGGTTGAGGGACATCATCGTACATGCCCTCCCAACTTGTAGGCTGGTTCTGTCCACCATAGTTATTGCCAGCATTGTAATGTTGGCCTGCCGGGGTTTGCGAAGTTTGTCTCCCGCGGTGACCCTGCTGCTCGTATTTCTGCTGCTCCAGGGCTTGTTGTTCGTATGCGTTGTAGCCAGCGTTGTTTCCTGCACCGCCAGCGCCGGCATTCCCGCCACCCATGCCGCCTCCCATCCCTTGCATTTGTTGGGCCTGCATGGCCTGTTGCATCTGCTGCATCATCATCGGGTTCATCATCGCGGGGTTCATTCCTCCCATGGCCGGGTTTTGTCCAGCCTGAGGGCTTTGGCTGCGACCTCCAGCGTTCTGCTGTTGAGCCGCCGCGGCTTGCATCTGTTGCATCATCATCGGATTCATCATAGCCGGGTTCATAGCGGCACCTCGCCCTGCGCCCATGGCCATTTGCTGCTGCATCATCGCCATGTATTGCTGCATGCGCTGCCAGTATTGGGCCATGACTTGCGGCGTCATGCCACCTGGTGCCATCTGGTTGCTCTGGGCTTGGGGTTGGTTGCCGTAATTGTCGTGCTGCTCTTCCGGCTTTCGGAATCGGTTGCGCCCACCACCACCACGGTTATCCTCCTCCTCTCGCACATTTCCACGTGGCTGCGCTTTCTTTACTTCAATTGGCTTGCCCAAGATCTCTAGGGGAATATTGATGCAAGCATCCACAGCAGCTTCAGAGTCAAAGGTCACGAAACCGAACCCGCGGGGTCGACCGGTGTCTTTGTCCATCATGAGTGTGGCGTCAACAACACGGCCAAATTGCATGAAGTACTCCTTGAAGTCTTGCTCGCTGGCTTCTTGTGACACCCCACCAACGAAGATCTTAGAGGTACGCTCTTGTTCGTCGCGTGGAATGGCGCGTTTTGGGTCAATCTATTGGCATATTAGGTGCGGTTCCTAAGGATCGGTGAAAACGCGGTGTTTCCGAAGTTGAGTGTGTTCTTACAATCTTTCCATCCAGGTAGTGTTCCTTGACCATCACAACATTGACAGTTCGAGCGTCTTTGAATGTGAGGAATCCAAATCCCCTGGAGCGGCCAGATGCGCCATCACGCATGACTGTGCACTCCATAACCTCTCCAAACTGTGAAAAGTAGTCCTTCAGAGATTCTACATCATAATCAGTACTGTATGGGCAGCGACTTGGGCAGTTACACTCACGGTCCGTAGTCTCCCAGTTCAATCCACCAATAAACATTTTCCTGTAAAAAGAATGCAAGTCAGCACAATGGCCACAGCAGCAAACATATTCGATCAATAAATAACAGCCCATAGCGACATCAGAGTTCAGATCTTCGTGCGTTCTGGCTTGATCCAGAACTATTCCTTGCCTGGCTACAATAATTTGGAGAGTGGGCACCTCATAAGCGTATGGTGTGTCGTTCCTTCCCAAATACAGAAAAATCCCCAGCTTTCATGGCATGGCCTTTGACCATGGAATAGATGTAGTCTTCTCAGAATGTAGCGTAGAGCAGGCTCAAATGTCTGCATTGGAGATGCCCAAAGCAAGGAATATCAGATCTCTCTCATACACGGACTCCTGGGTCATGCAAGAGTATGACAGTGTGACAGATCCGTGAGATAATATCGTATCTTGTTTTTTGCTATCGTGATGCTAGGTACTGGCGTAGAGCGCTATACGCTTTCGTTTTTGCTAAGCCTATGGGCATATCTAGCTTCTGTCTGATGCTCTATGGAGATTATCTCGACAATAGGCTATGGAATAGTAGTATGCCAGACTATGACGCTCGGATGTCGACTCCATGGTGATACCATCATTGTGCCATCCCATGTAGACTTCTCAGCAGCAAGTTGGTGATAATGTCATCCCAGGAACACCGGGAGATTTGAGATACGCTTCTGAAGTTCCAAAATCCGAGCCATCGATCTCCTCCTGGAATTGCTTTATTTCCAGCCACGACAGCGAAATCTTTCTCTCCATGCTCTGCTCGGTTTATCATGCTTTGCCTCCTGTATCTCCCAAACGCGCCTCAAATCATCGCCTCATGATAAAAGAAGTCTACCATGGAAACATGGCCGGGTTCTCTATTCAGAGAGAAGGTCATGCTACAACTCTCATACTCTTGTCGCAATGGCTAGGTCATAATGTGTAAAAAAGAAATAACTATATCTTACCCGTCCTCTTTTATCCCTGGCCCATGAGCATCACGCTCTTGATGAGCTGGTGCGCTATATTCATTCCCGTTCCCCAAATTGAAGTCTATCTCATCGTCATCTTGCTCAGGCTGCTCACTGAACTCCTGGCCTTCCGTGGCATCCGGCTCTGGCACTGCTGCGGGTTCTTCGCTCTTCACCGCGCTGGAACCGTTAACCACAGCCGGTGCTGGTCTAACTTCGGGGGCAGCTGGTGCTGGTTTCGCTGTGTCGTCCTCGTACCTGGGAGGGTTGTGTCAGCTATGTCGCTAATAGGCGCCAAAGCGCGAATAAACGACGACAAAATCGTAGCAGCTTAGGACTCAGGTGTATCCTGGAAATAGTTACTCACAGATCAGCGAAGAGATCATCTTCGAAGTCGTCTTGGTCGGCCATATTTGCTTTGGTAAGTTACTGCGCGACCGAGGTTAGTGAAGGGTGTTTTGTGGTCTGCCCCTTGTTTCGTGGCTATGATCTTGTCCAAAGCAGTTGCTGCCGAACTTGAAAGAGTCTAGATGCGTGAATAATGTAGAATTGTACAAAGGCGAAGGTGGAATGGTGGTCGCCAGGTTGACTTTTCAGCTTGACAACAACTCGAAGTGAAGTCGAGAGGCCAAGGCTGCTTTCTCGTGGCAACGCTAGTCTAAATTAGTCTTAGCGCCTCCCGTCCCCCTGTGAAGCTCCGATAGACAGCCAGCCTTGGGGATTGATGGATACCGGAGATGCTCAAAGAGGCTGAGGAATAAAGAGCCTATCTGAAGGCTTCAGAGAATATGTTTTCGAATTTGGGCAGCGGCAAGAAGCCTCCACAGCAGGTTAGTACCATTATAACCCTTGAAATTCACCAGAAGTGCTAATTCATGTTCCTCAGGAAATGGTCCAAGTTGGTATGTGCTTCCCCCGCCCCTCCATGCTTCAGGGAGCTTCCACGCGGGATGCAGAGCTCCAAGGATATTGCTAATTTATTCCTAATGCTGTAGAGAGATCTGAGTATGCTATTCCATTTACCTTCCAGGGGCCTTTCGAATGCCAAATATAATACAATTCCAGCCAGCTAACAGGTACCAGCTCAACGTCACCTTTTTGGAGAACCCGAAGCAATGAGAAGAAACGCCCGTCGTCGGAGAAAAAGGGAGAAAGAGACCCAAATATGGTTGTAGGAGCTTCTTATTCTCATGCCGATATGCTCAGTAAAGTCGACTCTATGTATGTACACCGCCATAACTCCAATGTGCCGCGCTGATACTCCAGAAGGTCATTAGGTTCAAGCTCCTCCCGACCAAGGACTCCCCCTCATTCTTCAAATAAATCAGACGGCAGACACACGTCTCAATTATCGAAATCAGCCCTTGGGATCACGTCTCCACCGCGGCGAAATTACTCGGGCTTCATGTCCAACACCAATAATGACTGGGGTGCAAATGAGGAAGAGGATGACGAGGATGAATATGGCTACGATAATAATGATGGAGACGACGACTTTGGACTTCCAAGCGTGTCAAGTACGAGGCGGAAACCGAAAAAGCCACCCGGTGAAGCTGCCGAACCTGCTGCGCTAAGTCCGTGGAGAACAGACATGGGGCAGTCTTTGGGTGCACGACGATACTCGAACAGCGCAGACATAGCTATCGAGCGCCCAGCACCGTCATATCCAACGACGAAGAAGAGCGAGGGCAAAATCCTTAGACCACAATACAAAGAGATCTTAAGGGACCCAGCGAACTCCTTACATCTTATCCACCACCCGCCAGTGCCCGACGGCGCGACACAGAAGGAAGTGGACGTTCACAGCCACCGCATCAATAGGATAAACAAGTTTAAGAAGATATTACAGGCCACATCTATACCGCTCCAGGAACTACGTTCGGCGTCATGGAATGGGATACCCCAAGAAGTCCGCGCGATGACCTGGCAATTACTCCTTGGGTACCTCCCTACTAGCAGTGAACGGCGAGTGAGCACTTTAGAACGGAAGCGCAAGGAATACCTAGATGGCGTACGACAGGCATTTGAGAGGGGCGGAGGTACTCCAGCAGCCCCTGGAAAGGCTCGTGGCTTGGACGAGGCGGTATGGCATCAAATCAGCATCGATGTGCCACGCACAAACCCGCATTTGGAGCTATACGGCTACGAAGCTACACAGCGGTCATTGGAACGGATATTGTATCTTTGGGCAGTGCGGCATCCCGCGAGTGGCTACGTTCAGGGTATTAATGACCTCGTAACTCCGTTTTGGCAGGTCTTTCTGGGGAGTTACGTGATGGACTGGAATATCGACAGTGGCATGGACCCGGGGCAGCTACCCAAGGCCGTTCTAGACGCGGTCGAGGCGGACTCGTTCTGGTGCCTGACGAAACTCTTGGACGGAATACAGGACAACTATATCTTTGCCCAGCCGGGCATTCAGCGGCAAGTAGCAGGGCTACGTGATCTAACCGCCAGGATAGATAGTAACCTGGCGAAACACCTCGAAAATGAGGGTGTAGAGTTTATACAGTTCAGCTTCAGATGGATGAATTGTCTGTTAATGAGGGAGATAAGCGTGCAGAATACGATTAGGATGTGGGATACATATATGGTAAGTCTCCCCTCCCCCCACTTTACAGCTTCCTCCCCCACTCACACCCTATTCAGGCTGAGGACCAAGGCTTCTCCTCGTTCCACCTCTACGTCTGCGCTGCGTTCCTTGTGAAGTGGTCCGATCGTCTCCTACACATGGATTTCCAGGAGATTATGATGTTCTTGCAGAGTCTCCCCACGAAGGAGTGGACGGAGAAGGATATCGAGTTATTATTAAGCGAGGCTTTCATCTGGCAGAGCCTGTTCAAAGGGAGTCAGGCGCATTTGTCGGGCGTGCAGAGTCAGGATAGGGGTTTAGGCGGCATGGGTGGCATATAGATACACTATAATAGGGACACAAGTACGCCAATATTTGGTTAGATAGTATGGGGCAGTGGGCTGGTCACAATGCACTCAGAAATTACTTGCCAAAAAAGCTTCGATTCATGAATCCTCAACATTCTAGAGAAACACCTAAGTCCAACACCAAGTTCAACGCCATACCGAGCCCAGTATCCATACGCCCCCCATCCGACATTATAACCATCCATACTCCAACCCCCCTAGATATTAACACCGTACCTCCTAATCAAGCAAATTTCCCCCGTCCAAACAACCCCCCAATAGCCTTCCTCCTCCCCTCAACCCCCTTCAACAACCTCTCCTGCCTCTTCCTCTCCCCCTCCCTAATATCCTTCGTCCTCTCCTCCTCCCGCGTAAAAAACGCCACCCCCTTCCCCTTCTTCGGCGCCGCCTTACTATCACCCGTAGCACCCCCAGCAAAGCTCCCCGTCGACGACGCAGCCGAACTGTTCGTCGTCGCACGCCTCAGTAGCGGCGGCACTTTAAACCCCGCCGTAGCAGAGGACGCCGCAAACGCCAACCGCGTCGCAGACGACATCTCCGTGCTCGACTGGCGCTTCAGCGACATGCGGTCCACTACGGCGGATCCAGAACGGCGTCGCGCGAACGGGTCGTGGTTCTCCTTGCCCTTTCCGCTATCGGCGGGCGCCGTGCCTTCAATCTCGATGTCGGAGTCGCTGTCTTCAGCGGGAGCGTGCATCGCGTTCGGGTCATCGATGAGGCTTGAGACTGACGCGCGGATCTCCGAGAGGCTAGTTGGGCGCTTGGAGGCGAGGGCCTTGGTGCGGCGGAGGCTCGGTGGTGGACGGGCTTGGGGCTCTGTGGTGGCTTTGCGTTTGAGGGCGCTGGGGGCGGCTTCAGGTTGGCTGTTGGGCACTACAGTTGCGTCTTGGCTGTCCTCGTCGTTGACGATGGGCTGGGAAGAGGCAGCGTTCTCGGCGTCGACAATCTCGTCGTCGAGGAAAATCATGTCCTGATCTTCGCCACGATCCTCGATCGCTCGGAGGAATGCGGCGCGCTTGGGGTTCTCGGCGATCTTGCCGATTTGTTCGTCCTCGAGCAGGGCCTTTCGCATCTTGGCGAACTCGCGGCGCTTCATGCGACGTCTCGCCTCTCCGTCATCATCGGAGTCGCTGAGGTCGTAGTCGGCGCCTCGCTTCTTCCTTAGCATACCAGATGTGATGTCTTTGAACAGCTTGTTAACTTGTTGCTCGTCTGCAACACGCTCGCGGTCTGCGTAGAAAGCAGCCAGCTTCGATTCATCAAAGTTCTCGCGCTGCTCGTCGTCAATCATGGCCTGTACGGCCTCATCCTCGCCCTCTGAATCCTCGTCAGATGCGCCACCGAGTCCAGCATATTCGTCCTCGGATTCCGAAGCTTGATCCTCGACCATTTCCTTGGCAGCGGACTTTTTCTTATCAAAGTCGATGACAGCAGCCTTGGGCTTCTTAGAGGCTTTGCGCATGGCATCGAACACGTCGGTGATCTCAAAGTCTTCTGCTGGTTCTGCTTCTTCGTCGTCTGAAAGGACCGGTGCTTGGACTCTGCGTTGAAGCTTGCCCTTTCTCTTCATGACGGGCGACTCCATGACAATATCTTGGGTTTGTTCAGGTGCTGGTGTACCTTCAATCACAACCGTGTCAACAGTGGATTGGGGAGGCTCCGTATAACGGCCCATGATTGGCGACATGAACTTGAAGCCTTCGTCTTGAGTTGGCTCCGGAAACTCGGAATGCTTGCTTGGGGTTTGCTCAACAAAGCTATCAAAACCGTGAACTTGTGACTGAGAGAAGTTGAGTTGGATTCCTTGAGTCTCAGCTTGAGTTGGCTGCGTCGCAGCGACTTGGTCAATTTGCACTTGGCTGCTCTTGACAATGCCCTGAGAATCATCGTCCATGGTAGGAGTAAATCCGGGGAATTGGGGGGGAGGTAAGTTGCGTAGAAAAGCGAGCGAGTCCTGCTGGCTGTCCAAGCGTTGAGATGGTGATTCCATAGGCGTAGCATCGAAATCTGGCTGGGTGTCCATTGTGCCAGCAAAAATTTGTGTCAAACCAAGGCCGGCTGGGCCTGCCACAGTGATACCCGGAATGAATGTCTTTGTTGCTGAGCGGAGGACAGACATAGGCGCTGCAGGAGATGTTGTAGCTGCTTTCGGCCCAGGTGTGTTGGCTGGTGCCAGTGCAGGCGACTGTGGAACTGATACATCGTCTTCATCGTCCGAGATAACATTTGTGTTCTTAGTTCTCCTCCGAGCAACTGCATTTGGTGCATCTTCTTCGTCTTCGTCATTAATGAGATCGCTCGCGTCACCATCACCTTCCACCTCCTCCTCCTCCTCCTCCTCGGTTTCAGAAGCCTCGTCATCAACCAGGGCATTAGACTTGGTCGCTTCGTCCGTATCCGTTGGTGCAGCATCCTCCATCTCCTCATCCTCATCGCCGCTAGCCTCTTCCTCATCATCAGCCTCGTCCTCTGAGCCAGACGGAGATAGCTGTTGGGAGAATGTCTCTGCCTCTTCTTGCCACTCCACGTCGTCACTATCATCCATATCAAGTGGGTCAACTTCGCCGTTGTCTTTCCTGTTCTTCTTCGCGGCAGCCTTTTCTCCCTTTGCGATTTCCTCCCCTTCTCTGCGAGCTTTTGTAATCATGTCTTCCACCTCTTCGAGCTCTTGCGCTCTCTCTTCCGCGGTTTGAACAATGATTCCCCTGTCACGGAGGCCCTGCAGCCGCTCCTCTCTTTCGCGAGTTGCTTGCTGACGAGCACGCAGCTGCAAAGATGTCTGTAGCTCAGAATTGCTGATGGATGGCTTCACATTCTTTTTGTTCAAATTCTTTGGTGGCGAAGATATATGTGCTAGCATTCTAAGCGCATGGAGACCATTAGACTCCCGGGCCTTGTGAACTGGAGCTCGATCGAAGATGGAATCCAGGTCTTTCTTGGACCTATATTTCCATTCAAGCTGGGGTTTCGAAGGAATGATTTCTAAATCGTCATCAGAACCAGAGTCACCGCCAAAGCTTACATCGACTGAGAACTTTGGTGCTTTCGGTGCGGTGGTAGCCTGTTGAATATCGGGGGCGGCCATCGTTGGGCTAGGGGATCGTTGAATGGCCTTGCCTTTCCCCTTGTTGGGTCTGCGGGTTGAAGGTGAAGATGCGACATGAGAGGAGATTAAATCTTCCATGGAAGGGAGTGCGACCTCGTCCTCGGACAGCGTATCTTGAGGCAATGGTGCCGCTGATACGTCGGCTAGTGGTGCAGACTTGGGATCCGTTACGCTTGGGGTCGGCGGGGAACTAGGTGGAGTTTCATGCATCTCAGCATCAGATTGCCGTGGCGAGCTAGATGTTGCTGGTTCTTCCACAAACCCCTCTGGCTTGTAGTTAAACTTCGCAAAGAGACTCGACTTGGTGATCTTCTTCTTTGTCTTTGCTTGGTGGGCCAGCTGCATATTTCGGGCCATGCGTTGCGACTCTCGGTGAATCTCTTCCACGGCTTTCTTGCTGGCTTTCCTCGTTGGCCGAACTTGTTGTGTCAACCGTCTTCCTCCATCGTCGTCACTACCTACTAAATCGTCATCCTCGAGCAATGCCTGTTGTTCAGCAATGGCCTTCCTCCGTGCCAAATCGGCTGCATCTTTTTCGATGCGTTCCTGTCGTTTCCTCTCAACAAGCGCCTTAAAGCGTGCTGTCGAGGTAAGGTCCTCAGTCTCAGGCAGGTCCTCCGAGTCGGAATCCGCTGGTGGTGGGCTTCGAGACTTATTGGGACTTGGCGATGGCGATACAAAAAGGCCGCCGCGACGAGAGTCAAGCGACCTAGCTGGGCTCGGCTTGGGCGAACTTTTCTGTCGTATCCGATGATTCGATCGGGATGGAATGACAATATCCTCGTCGTCGCTTGCATCTTCCTGATTTATGGTTTGTTCCTCCTGTCCAGGCTTCTTCTTCTCGGTCATCAGAGACTTAAGCATCCTCTCCCTTGCGGTCATGCCCTGATCGCCAGCATCACTTGAATTATCGTCGTTTTCTGCCTCTGATTCAGCTGCTGCATCATCTTCACCCGATGATGTTATTCCCAGGAATCTCCTCCTCCTTTGTGCTTTCGCCTCTTCCATATCCTTCTCCTGCTCGACGTCACCGTCGCTCATTGCCGTGGCTTCTTGTTCGTCGGCGTCCATTGAATCGAGCATTCTTGCCGCAAGTCGTCCACGGGCACGAGGCTTAATCGCCACTCCCCCTTCAGAGTCGTCGTCGCTCAATTGTGCTTCACTCGCCAGGTCGGACAGTGGCAAGGTCGCCTTCGAGTGGGTTGGTGAAGACGCCTCGGGAGCAACATCCATCATGGCGACTGGAGCAGCCATTGCAGGCTATGATTCCGGGATGCGAGGAAAATCAAATAAATAGTTAATTGGCACCTATTTGCTCATTGGTAAGGTATGTAATAAGTTTCGTTGTTTATATTATGTTGTATGTATTTCAATACTTTGGGAATGGGTGGAAGAGATATAGAGACCAGTGGCTGGTTTAGAGTCGCGATAGGCGATAAATGGCTGTCAACGCGACGCGACGCGACTTTGTGACGCGAAGGGCGGCGGGCCGGTTCCGTTAAGTGCGCTTGGCGCTAATCTGGAAGGGTCCAAGTCCCCTAACCCCACCATCTCCAGATAACGGAGTTACACAGGAGATGTTGAACATCAACATCAATATATGGTATAAATCAGGAAGTTCAGGTTGTCCTCTTGGGCGCTGATATATTATATTTCCTTCGTATTAATTAAATTTACTTGTATCCAAGAGAAATACCCATTTTCGATAGTCACCACCAAGCACTTTGACCAGACAGCGTACACCATGGGCCGCGTAGACTTCCGGCGCTTCAACGCCAACAATTGGGCGACTCTAAGAAGATACCCGTTGGCCGAGATCTCAGGGGCCCTTGGAGACCTTGGCACACTTCTGCCGCTGATGATAGCTCTCGCCGTCCAAAACTCTATATCTCTTTCCAGTACACTCGTCTTCTCCGGACTATGGAACATCCTGACCGGTGCCATTTTCGGGATTCCTCTCCCGGTGCAGCCAATGAAGGTAGGGCCTTTTCCATTATATGGTTTTATTACAGAGGAAAAAAATACTAAGTGAGGATTAGGCCATAGCTGCAGTTGCAATCTCGAGATCCTTCACAATCTCCGAGACTGTATCGGCGGGGTTCTTCGTGTCGGGCACCGTCATCATATTCAGCGTCACGGGGTTACTGCACTGGTTCACCAGCGTCATCCCTACTCCTGTCGTGAAAGGGATCCAAGTCGGGGCTGGAATGTCGTTGATCTTATCAGCTGGAACATCACTCCTTCAACCACTGGGCTGGACCTCGCCGTCATGGGCAGACAACCGGCTTTGGGGCATTGGAGCATTCCTGGCACTTCTCTGGACTCACAGCTTTCCACGGTTTCCTTACGCACTCGTAATTTTTGTTATCGGGATTGTCTTGTCATTTCTTCTCACCGGCCCTTCAAACTTGCCATCGTTGGCGATTTGGCATCCCCACATTCTGGTACCATCATGGATATCGTTTAAAACGGGCGCCATTGATGCTGGGCTTGGGCAGCTGCCTCTTACCACTTTGAACTCGGTCATTGCTGTTTCTTTTCTATCTGCTGATCTCCTGCCTCATCTTCCAGCGCCGTCAGTGACATCTTTGGGTCTCAGCGTTGGATTAATGAACCTGATTGGAGGCTGGTTTGGCGCAATGCCCGTTTGCCACGGCTCCGGCGGGCTCGCAGCACAATATCGTTTCGGTGCCCGCAGCGGAGCTAGTATTATCGTCCTTGGGCTATTCAAGGTCGTCATGGGTCTTGTATTTGGTGAAACGCTGGTCGGTTTGCTACATCAGTATCCGAAAAGCCTTCTCGGAGTTATGGTGCTCGCCGCTGGGATAGAGCTGGCGAAGGTTGGTGAGACCTTGAACAACGGCGCCAGAGATCTGTGGGAGGAATCAGAGGCTGCAGGACCGTCGATAATGCAAGATGGCCCGGTGGCGAAGGCGTTTAGAACGCCGACAGATGAGGAGAGGACGCAGAGGTGGACTGTGATGGTGATGACTATTGGTGGGCTTTTGGCATTCAAAAATGATGCCGTTGGTTTCCTCGCTGGAATGCTATGCCACTGGGCGTACAACCCTCCGTCCATATTTACAGGCAGGCAGGCAGGATCACGCTGGAATTTTAAGGTTCCTAGAGTCCCATGGAAGCGCAACACGGAAGAGCAGCCACTATTGTCATCGCCCTGATCAACAATATCGTATATTGGCTTTAGTATTGCAGGTATTGCAGTTCTCCGTTCATGCTTATGCGGCGAAGATCAATGCAGGGTACTGTCTGTTAGTGACAGATGAAACAGAAGCTCTATGAGAGTAGGAGCCTAGGTATTAGGCCGGGATCCATAGTCCATACCAAGAACTTGGAACCTACAGGAAGCTACGACTGAGACCTGCTTGGCAATCGTTCCTTCCATGTTAAGAATTTGAAAATTAGGAGGGAAGTTGCGATTGACGCTTGCTTGGTAATCGTTCTTTCCGTATCAAGAAACTTGGGAGCTCTGAGGAAGCTGCGACTGAGAATGTGCTTTGTAATCGTTCCTTCCATATCAAGAACTTAGAAGCTATGAGGAAGCTGCGACTGAAGGCTGCTTGGTAATCGTTCTTTCCATGTTGAGAACTTGAAAATTATGAGGAAGGAAGCTACGACTGGGGATTGCTTGATAATCGTTCTTTCCATCTCTAGAACTTGAGGGTTCTGAGGAAGCTACGACTGAGGATTGCTTGGTAATCGTTCTTTCCATGTCAAGGTCTTGAAAGTTTCGGGGAAACTACGACTGAGGCTTTGCTTGGTAATCGTTCTTTCCATTTATTATTTATTATTATGCTTGAAAGCTGCTAGAAATCTGCAATCAATGGCCAGTCTCGGAAACAGATAATAATTATTGGGTTTTTATATTCGAGAATAGTCCCATGAAATAATATATTTTATTATTATCAACATTTTTTATGAAGCTATTAAAAATATATAATACAAATAACGTATTTCACAAGCGAGTTAGACATATAAGCGGGTTAGACACAAAAACACTAAAACGCGTTAACTCATCTGTAATTAATAATGCTATAACTAACACAAGCCTAATCCTCTAATTAAGAGGGTAGAATACTATTAGCTATCTAAGTAATTAAACTTCGTTAAATTAAGAGTGTTCGAGTAGCAGCTATATTATATGACGTACCTTCTTTAACACTCTTCGATTAGATTAAAGGAATGCCTTCTTAACGTAACTATACTCCTAACTTACATAAGATGACTCCATACAAAGAGTTAGCTCTCGTTTAGTACATCCTTAACCTAGATTCACGTGGATTTCTACCCTAGCTATAAGCTATACAAGAAATGGCTAATCTACTACTCTCTAAACGAGGCGAGAGCCTTATTAAGAAGAACTAGACTACTAACTTCATTAAGCGTCGTATGAAACTTAAAGTAAAGTTTAGTTAAAAGTACAACTATAAACGAGTAAAATGTAAAGATCCTAAGATAATTAAAGGGTAGTTCTCCCTCGTATAGAACATAGTTACAAAATATAGAATCTTAGAGTAGGATATCTATAACTTTAATGAAGTAGGTTTTATAATGGGAGTTATTACTACTATAAAGGTAGTTATAAGCTTAGAAGCAAAGAGTCGTCTAAAGACTATATAGCCTAGAAATAGGAAGTAGGTGTTAATTATCTAAGGTGTTAATTTGTATAAATAGGTACTCCTACTATTCATTATTTTTAAGGCGTAAAATTACCTCTTTACTTAGTATAAGGACTTAGGATTACTAGACGATTAGGTAATTACGCTAAGTGAGAATAGGTGAACCTTAAATTTAATTAGGTATAAGTAGATTTAACACTTTAATTAGCATATAAATGCTTATACGATTAGAACCTATTACTATAAGGACATAGGGCACCGTATCACGAGAAGTGGCATATGGGAGTGCGAGTCAGATATGAGTTAGTGTAATCCTATAGGTCTACTATGAAGGATATAAAAAAGATAAAGGGGGAGCTTATGGCTTCTAACCCCTTATGTACC